>VZRV01004815.1:222501-241139 GCA_013398115.1 Falcunculus frontatus | reverse complement strand
GGCGGCGCCGCCATCGCCATGGGTGACCGAGACGACGAGTACGACTATCTGTTCAAAGGTACGTGCTCAGCAGGGCCACGGCCGCCGCACCGTGCCGGGTTCGGCCGAGACCAGCGGGCCGCGCGGGCCCGGGACGGCCGCCGCGGCCTTGGTGCGCGGGGCGGCCTTGTGGGCCCTCAGCCTGGTCTGGCGCCGGGGGAGCCCCGGGGGAACAGCGGGAGAGCCGCACGGGCCTCCCCGCNGAGCCGCGGCGGGGAACGGGCGGGCCGCGGGCCGGGGCTGTGCTCGGCGGTGCCAGTGGTTGTCCGGAGATCGCCCGGTGTCGAGCCGGAGCTGAAAAACCGTAAGCTTCGGTGGAGGTTCCTTTGCAGGTCCCCGCTGGGCGCCGGTACGCCGGTACTGGGAGCCTAGGACCGTAATGGTGTTAATTTGGTTGTGCTGATGGGTGTTTTGCCGCGCCTGCCCCTGCCCGTGACATGTCGGGTTGTCCAGGGCTGTGTGAGGGCTCAGTGCTGCTCCTCCTGCGCTGGCTCCCCGGGGATCATCGCCGTGGGTGTCCTCCCGTTGGATGTCTTCGGGGTTTCTGTCCCGTGGGATGTCTCCGCAGGCCGGGCTCCTGCCTGTCCAGAGGCTCAAGCTGACCAATTTCCCGGAGCAGCCCACAGCTCTGCCTGTGAGGCCCGAGGAGCAGTGCAGGTGGGTGTAGCACCATCATCTTTGGTTTTCCAGCCAGTTTTGCACCAGATCTCTTGTTGGTAGAGTGGCTGAAACCCGATTTTCATCCCGAGGGTTCATTCTTGGGAAGGGCAGTGCTAACGCTGCCGTTGGTGGTCTGTGAGGGCTCTGGGGGTCACTTGCTGCTGTGACAATTCCCAGGCGTTTGATGTCGGGACACGGTGTTTGTACCTGGACACTCACAAGGGCAGCAGTGATTCCGAACTTGTGGACCAAAGGAAAGAACAATTACTCATCTGTGGGAAATACTTTATAGATATATTTGCCTGTTTGCTTTATTTATTTTACAGTGGGTTGAATCTTGAAGACAATGGGGAAAAAAAACCCCTTATTTTTTCTCTGCCTATAAAGCACAAGACCAACCTGTAAAAATATGCTAAACTGTCTGAGTCTAAAGTAGTTTCTTTCTGAAGTCATTCCACCATCTGTTTCCCGGGTGGTTTAATTGCCAGGAACTTGAAAGCCTAAAAATTGTACTTATTTTTTTCTTTCTCTTTCTCTCTTTCTAATAGTCAATTAGGTAGGGAGAACGACATTAGTCTTTTAAAAATACTTGCTTTGAAATGCGTTTTTAATGTTATCTGGAGTAAGACTCAACCTGAAGCCATTTGGTCAGGATGTGCTGTGGTGATGCTGGCACACTTTGTAGCACTTAATAAAAAACGGGTGAGAGAATTGTCCTTTTCTGTGCATCTTTTGAGAGGAGTTGTTGTGTGGATATTTTTTTAAAAAATAAGTAGATAGAGAAGGGCTTCTTTGTAGGTTTGATTATTTATCTTTTCCTTCCTTTGAAGCTTTTTGGGACTAGACAAGAAATAAATGGGACCAAGTGGGATGAGGGCTCTGCTGTGGGACCAACTCCCCTTCCTTTTTTTTCTGCCTCCTCTAGTAGTGGAATTAAACATCAAGGACAATTGCCTTAGTAATGTCCAGGACTTTGGTTGGCTTGTGGTTTAGCCCCCTCTTAGCTACGCAAATAGCTTTTGAATTCTCTTCTGTCAGTCTTTGTAGTAGTCAGAGGTAAAAATAATTATGTAGGAGGATCTCAGTCTGGGAAAGTTTATGAAATTTAAGGCTTGACTGTTTCCCCTGCCACCTATTTCCAAAGGACAGCACGTGGCAGGCAATGACTAACTTAAGGTTTGGGAGCACTCTGGGGATGTGAGTGATTACGGTCAAAGCTGCTCTGCCGAACTAGTGCTTCTTTGTTCCCAATTTCCCTTTCTTTTGTGTGCATCCCAACAGAACTGCTTATTTTGTTGACCAGAACAAAGTATTACTTATTACCCAAGTGCCTGAGCCAGCCTTTGAGGGGAGGAGCCAAACTGTGTGTGCAGGACTGCGTGGGGTAGTGAGGCTGCAAAGAGCTTGTGGCTGCATTCATTGATGTGACCCAAGCAAAGCCAACAGTTTGGGCCCCTGTTCCCAGTTAGTTTTGTAGCGGGGATGGTGAAAATGCAGGGACTTTTCAGCCTGAGTTTTGAATGCATTGATCTGGAATTGAATTTGTGACCTTTGGAGAGCTGTTAAAAGTGTTGGAAGCCTTGTACCTATTAAAATGTGATCTGCACATTAATTTTGCTCTCAAGAAGATTAGCTATTATCATTGTTTATTTTAAAAATTAAATCTGAGGTTGTGCAGATGTGTGCTGGCTCATGAGAAAGGCAGGAGAAAGCAGCCATAGGAAAAAGAGCTTTCTTTTACCTTTGTGGGAATTAAGACTGTTCTGATTAGTCTCAGCTTAGCAAAGACTGTGGTTGTTAAAAACAAATGCGTATCCTATTAGTCACCGATATGTGGTAACCTTATGTACTTCAGATTTATCACAAACTCTGATTAGATGGTCTGTGCTAGAGGGAGTCTTAATCGCTCAAAAGTATATATTCTTTTTTCCAGATTAATAAATGAGTGTATTTACAATTCTATCATAAATTTGATCTATTTATTTTCCCTTTCTTACCAATAGTGTATGGCACTGGAATTTTAATTCCGACTTCGGCTTGTTTTGTACAAGGATCTCAACATACAGGGCAGGTGTTGGGGGTGGGATTGTGCTGTAGTTCTGGATGTTGTAGACACAGGAAGCAGAGTGAGGGTGGTGACTGAGTTGATGGATAACCCACACAGTAGCAGGGGGTGCTGCAGGAGAGAGAAAATCAGGAAAGACTGAAGGAGCAGGATTCAGGATATAAACAGGGCACTGCACGAGGCTTGTCTGTGTGCTTAGAGCCATCTGAAGTTGGCTGGTGCTGGTTATTGGTTCATGCCACTTCCAAGATGAAACCAGTGCATCTTTCCATCACCAGTGTGGCCCTTAGGGGCATTTGGAGAGTGACTTCATCAATTCTGGTGGGATGTGTTTAAGGAGTATTCAGACCCTTAAGCTGTCATTTGGGATTTTTTTCTACTCTGTCATGACTTCTGAATTTGAACAGGCAATGCTGTGTGGTGGCCTGTTACCAAACTTAGAAACTTTCCCAAGATCTAATCACTTAGTCCAGGATGTTGAAGATACCTTCTTGCTCAACTCACATAGAAAATAAAAGCTTGTGGCTTCTGTCTGCATATGGGGCCCCCAATTTTGGCATCTTTCTCCTGAGAGCGAATAATGCTCATTTAGTGCTCAAGATTGAGTATTAATAAGAAGCACTTGGAAACGATAGGGTAGAATGCCCTTTATTGAATTGGGATCTGGTTGCCTTCCTTTAACTTCTGAAAAATACTCTGCTGGAATGTGGGGCAGCCTGGTGAAGGGAGCCTGTGAGTAACCAGCCAAAGGAGCGCGGGACCCCTGGAATTTTCTTCCAGTGACAGATGGAGTTAATGACCTGAGAGCTGTTTGCATGGTTTATGCCCAAAACTGATACTTTTTAAATGCCAGAGCATGGGAGATGGCTAGAACCTGGAAAGGCTGTGCTTTCTCCAGCTGCAAAGTCATAGGAAGATAACTCCCTTCGGAATCAGTTGGAAGCCTCAGGGGTTTCCCAATCTGGTCTAGCTTGTGTGGTGAATGTTCTTACTTTTGGTTATGGTCGGGGCTTTGCTGTAGGATAGAGCCTACTCCAGCCAGCAGATCCCTGTGCAAAATGGGTGACCTCAGCCTGTTCTTGGAAGGTCCCATGGAATCAGTGATGAAAAACTGTTTGTCTGGAAAATAAAGCTAACAAAATCCTAGAGTTAGAACTTGTAATAAAATCTTTTTTTATCTATCTGTTCTCATACCCTAAAAAATGGTTTAGGCAGTTTGCCAGGGAAGGCAGAGCGCTGTGAGGAGCTGGTTTAAGCTCTCCCGGGTAGGGAGTTGTGGTGCCTTGCCATGCTGTGCTTGCTGCCCGTTCCTGCCTCTGTTATGTTTTGCCTATTCAGCTGTGCTAGCACAATTGTCTGTCTGTGCTGTCAGGCAGATGAGATGCTGGGGGGGCTGTCCAGAGCGTTTCAACAATCCCCCTGTGCAGCTCTCTGGAGCTGTCGCAGCAGCGAGCCAGGGTCCAGCAGCAGCCTGGGAATGTGCTCCAGGGGTGGGGTGGCAGTCAACTGGAGCAGGGCACTGCCAGAGCTGCATCCTCAAACAATGGCCTGAGCAGAGAAAAGTTGTAGTAGCACTAAAAGACAAATATGATCCTTGGCCCTGGGAGAACACTGGTGAGCTCATTCTGGAAGTGTGCAATGAGAAGATTCTTCTGTAGTTGATGGGGGAAATTGGGAATGTTTTTTGCCCATGTCTGCTTTTCTGTAGGAAAAACAGACCATATGAATGAGGAAGAACAGCAAATCTGTACTTAGAACTGGAGTAGGAAATATTCCCAAGGTTAAAGAAGCTCACGGAGGCTGGCTGCCTCTCTTCCTTTTGCTAGAGCCAGGACACTTGAATTCCATAGGGTGTTGTGATACCGTGTTTGCGCGAGGAAGGGAGAGTGGCTCAGCTGTTTCAGCTTTGTTTCTCTCAGTTATTTCTTGCTCTCATTGATAAGCCAAAAAGTAGAGGGAACCTCCTGCCACAAGGTGTACCTTTGTTTTCACAATTCCTTTCAGGAAAGCTGGGCTTTGTGTGCTGAAGATCTCTCTGCACTAACATTTTTCTGTTATCATGGCAACACCACGTGTGGAGGCAGAGGTTTCTAGCTCAAGCTTACTTCTCATGCAATCTACTACAACTTGTTTTGCTGGATGAAGTTCTGCTTTCCTTTGTATCTTTTTTGTAGTATCAAATGTCTTCTGTTTTCCCCTGTCTTTGGTGAACATATTTATGGATTAAATTATTGAAATAAAACACCCCATAAGACTCTGACAGGGACTGTAAATAATTGTTTACTTACCGTGGTTTTGATCTTTTAATAAAAATAGAGTACACTTATACTGTACAAAGGCTTTTGTTGGGCAGACAGGTGGCCCATTGCCATGTTCTTGCCTGTAGTGTTTCTTAAAATGTGGGTTGCAGCCTTCCTGTGCCAAAGGTCGAGTGTGTGAGGGGTATCTCTCACCTCTGCCTGCTGCAGTGGTTGGGGCCTCCAAAGCACTGTTTGATTTTGACAGTTGCTGTAGCAATTTCTCATTTTCACCTCTGAGGACTGGGCAGCTACTCACCACAAAAGAGCTTGGGGCTCTTCTGGGGTTGGAGAAGTAAGCTGTGCATAGTAAAGTCTGAGGTGGTGTCCGTGTTATCTGGCTGTGCATTTCTGGTGGGTGTTGCCTGCCAGGCCGCACTGCTGCATGAGGTCAGTGCTGGTACAAGGAATTAATTGTGAAAATAATGTCTCTCCTTTCAGTCGTGTTGATTGGAGACTCTGGAGTTGGGAAAAGTAATCTTCTGTCACGTTTCACACGCAATGAGTTCAATCTGGAGAGTAAGAGCACCATTGGGGTGGAATTTGCCACCAGGAGCATCCAGGTGGATGGGAAGACAATAAAAGCCCAGATCTGGGATACTGCAGGCCAGGAGCGATACCGCGCCATTACCTCAGCGTGAGTACTGTGTCTTTGCTCAGCAGAATTCTAGCAGAGATGCTGCAGATAAATGTATGGGTAGAGAATGGAACATATTTGGGACATGTGACCAGGTCATTATGACAAACTTCAACGTGGATCCAAGTCATAGGATAGCAAATACTTTTGTGTTCCCTTGATTAATATAATGAAAGTAATTTTTAGATTCTTATGTTACTATTATAGAAACAAATGATGGGTTAAACCAAAACTGTGGGAAATTCTGTTTGAGTTTTGTGGTTTGGTTTTTTGCCTGTGCTGAATGTGCTGTGTTCATTATGTGGAGTGAGCGTCATTTCAGATGGAAGCTGGGTGCTGTTGGTATCAAGTTTTGGTCTAGGCGTGGTGGCTTACTGTAATACCCATGGCTTCTGGTCTCCATTGCCCCCTCAGTCTTGAGACTGAGGGTATTTTTAGGAAAATCTGCAGCCACAAAGTCCCTTGAAATCCCAATTTTTGAATTAGTCACAGCCCTGAAAATTAAATCCATGAGCCACATTGAATAGCCAGGAAGTAGGAAGGCAATTATGATAGTCTGACTTTGCAGCATTAAGCATAATCCCTGGAGGTGAGAAGCTTTTTCACCTATGGCACCTTGTTAATCCACAGAGTGGCTTGAGGTGTACCTATTTCTGTGCAGGCAGAAGTATCTGGCAGAGGACAAAAAGCAAAGCATTTGGTCAAGCCTGGTTCTCCAGAGCATTTTCTGATCAGCGAGTTGATTTTTTGTTACATCGCAGATGTGTATCAGTTTTTAAAGGTAAAAACACGTTTCTGAGTCATGCACAGATTGAGTCATTAAACTCAAGGAAAGGGGAATTTTGTCAAGATGGGAGAAAACCAAGAGAGCCTGGAGCCCAAAGGGAGCAGTCTATAGGGGAAGGGATGCAGAAGCAGATATAAGTGACAATTTCAAATTGCATCTTTTCTGGAACTGTTAATGTGACTTTCAGCAATTTTTTTGTGACCCTTGTTCTTGCTGTAAAAACTGCTAGTCCAGTCTGGGTCAACAACAACAGGTTTTACTGCTGGGAACTAGTGCAGCTGCAGTCCTGTGATCCTGCCTCTTCTTTGTGCTGGCACTAACTCCTGCTCAACACATCACTCAGCCAGTTCAGCCTGCTCAGCCAGCAGAACGCCAAACATCAGGGAAAAGAGAATGTTTTCTGCTGACTTGGTGCCCTGACTCAGTTCAACAACATGTCTGACAGGTGCTGGCAGAACTGAGGAGAAATGGTAGGATTGTGTGGAAGAGAGATATGGATGTTACAGGATTGCTGATACAGATTGACTTGTGCTGAGCTGAGCCCTTGTCTTGAGTTGAAATGGGCCCAAACCTGCCCTGAGGGGGCAAACTCTGTTCCTGGATTAGAGGTTTGTGGATAGTGACAATATAGCCCAGAGTCCTCTCTTTAATTTGTAGGAGGGACAGGAGATATTTGAAGGATCGGGGACAAATACTGAGATTTTATTAAGGGCTATTTTCCTAATAGAAAGTGAGGTTGTAACTTCACAAAAACCTCCCAGCTGTACCGATTCTGGAACGGTGAGTTTTCCTGCACACGGTTGGAGCAGACAGGACATTTTCAGTCCTGGTTTCTGCAGGCTCTCCAGCATTTTGGTACACACACTGGATTTTTTTAGAAATGCCATTAGAAAAAAACCCCTGCATTTGGAAGTTGGTTTTAGGCTTCAAAACCCCTCCAACAACAGTATTTACATCAGCACAAATTTTTCGGAAGTGGAAAGCGTTATAGAAGAGCTAGATGGCCTGTTTGTTGGTGTGGCTGGAACAGAGCTCTCACTGAAGGGCTGTGCCTCATGGTTTCAGGTATTACCGCGGTGCTGTTGGGGCTCTGCTCGTCTATGACATTGCCAAACACCTCACCTACGAGAACGTGGAGCGCTGGCTGAAGGAGCTGCGAGACCACGCCGACAACAACATCGTGATCATGCTGGTGGGTAACAAGAGCGACCTGCGCCACCTCCGGGCCGTGCCCACTGATGAGGCCAGGGCCTTCGCAGGTTTGTACTCGGCCTGGGTGGGCTGGGGCTTCAGGGGCCTGGGGGATGGTGCCTCCTGTGATCACGCTGTTTGGTGCAGGGCTGAACTCTCACCTCAGGTTTTAGTTTGGACCTTAAAAAAGACATTTAAGATGTTTTGTTGTTTTTTTTTTTTTTTTAATTAAAATATCTTGGCTTATTAACTAGCATGTGTGGTTGTTTGGGTTTTTTTGGAGAATTTTTTGGTCATTTTTAGTTTGTGGTTTTCTGTTGTTTTTTAAATCTAGTGGTAGTACACGTTTTTGAAACACTGTCCTTGAGCTGCCTGATAGCTGAAGATTACACACTTCCTCTAACAAGGCTAGAAACAGTAAGCAACATTTAGAAGAGAAAATGTCACCATAAAAATATAAAATATCACAACACAAAATGTCCGTCCTTCCTTCCTGGGGACCCGATTCTGCTGAGTAGATATCAATGTGGACAGCTACAAATGAATGCTGAATCTTCTCTTAGATGGGGTGGTTGCTGCTCTAGAGCGCTGATGCATATAGTAGTGTCATCTAGTCTCACTTAAATGCAGCGATCTTCAGACTTGAAAATTATCATTTGTTGGAAGAAGTCAGGTGGGTTATGTAAGATGCTGGTACTGCATTCCTTCTCTCTTCCTTACCTGGCAGAGCACTGGTCAGATACTCTTTTGCCCTGAAAGTCCTGAGGACATTCAGCTTTTGTGTGACTGTCAAGCTTTCAGGTGGAATGTAAATGTACAACCTTTAAAGTACCCCTAGAAATATTACCAAGGCTTGCTTAAACACGCTTTCTGAAGTTTGCTGGTAAGCAAGTACCCTGAGGGTAATAAAGCCATTTTAAATTTTCAGATGAATGAGAAGTGACATTTGTCTAAGAGAAGCAAAACAAGTTGGTGGGTGCCCCAGATAGTCTATTACTTTGGTCACTTGGTTCAGCTTCTTACTTTTCAACCCTGACTTCCTCCTAAGGCTGTTTTAAATTTCTAGTGATGGTCTGATTGTTGCTGTTTAAGCACCATGACTGAAATTTGCCTGTTCTGGGCAGGTGATACAGAACCATTCTAGGTATGATATTTGAGTGTTAATCACTTTCTTTTTTAATTTTAAAAAAATTCTTTTTCATTGTAAGAGGAAAGAAGAAAATAGACTGTTCCAGGGGGTCATTGTTACTTGGAAGTGCAGTCTGATTAGGAAAGTATAGGTCTACTGATCTTTTTGGGATTGCAGAGGAGAATTGTGTCTCTGTAGCAGCTGATGTGCTTTTGCTGGGGTTCTTGCTTAAGGTACCTCTGGGTGTGAACTGTAGCCAGAAGAGAATGATATTTTGTGTTGCTTGACTGAGCAAGGGCTGCAGTGGGGAAAATGTTCTAGCACTTTGGGCAAAGGAGATGTTGCTGAACTGTAGCACCACGGTGTTCCTTGTGTAACAGGGAAAAGAAAAAAAATGACTGTGCCCTGGCTGGTCTGGCCTAAAATAAAAGATAAAAACCTCAAAGTAAATGTGAAATAAAGTGTTATTAAAGTTTTTAACAGAACCACTTCTTATTTATTACAGAAAAAAATAACTTATCTTTTATTGAAACATCTGCTCTGGATTCAACAAATGTAGAAGAAGCCTTCAAGAACATCCTTACAGGTATGGTTTGTTACGGATTCAGAGGAGCTGCTGAGGTGGTGGATCTTCTTCATGGGCACATTTTGCAGTTATCTGGAATGTTTTGGAAATGAATGTTGGGAATGATGGTTAGTTTGCACGCTTTCTAATCTCACCTTTGTGTTCTGCCTCCCACCCCATACACTCCTTTCTGTCCCAGAAGAGGGTTTCTGTCTCCTGGAGGTGCCTGTCTCCTGATGTTCCATAAATTCAAGATATTGCAGTAGCACTGTTGTAAAGGAACTAGTAATTGTACTTCTGTGCCTGCACAAAATCTTGGCAGTGAAGCCTCAGCCATGCTGGGAAGTTAAATGTTCCAGTATCTTCTCTTGCACCAAAGCAGACTGGTACCATTTTCAGACTACTGAGCTCTTGCTCTCAGCTGATAGCAGGGGTTGTAGGTGACTGTGCACCAACAGCATCTTCTGCAGAGAAGGACCTGGGGATCCCGGTGGATGACAAGTTGACAGTGAGCTGGCAGTGTGCTGCCCTGGGGGCCAGGAGGGACAATGGGATCCTGGGGGCATCAGGAAGAATGTGGCCAGCAGGTCAGGGAGTGATCCTGCCCCTTGGCCCTGGTGAGGCACAGCTGGGGTGCTGTGTCCACTTCTGGGCTTCTCAGGACAAGAGAGACAAGGCGCTACTGGAGAGGGTCCAGCAGAGGCCACAAAGATGATGTGGGCCCAGGAGCATCTCTGTGATGAGGAGGAGAGACTGCGGTAGCTGGGCCTGGTTAGTCCAGAGAAGAGAAGACAGAAGGGATCTCACCAATCCATAAAAGTATCTCCAAGGGGTGTCGGAGGATGGTGCCAGACTTTGTTCAGTGGTGCCCAGCAACAGGACAAGGAGCAGTGGCCATAAACTAAAACACAACAAGGTTCACTTCAATGTGAGGAAGAAGTTCTTTATGTTGAGTGTGGCAGAGCCCTGGAACAGCTGCCCAGGGAGGCTGTGGAGTCTCTCTGGACACATTCCAAACCCACCTGGGACATGTTCACCTGCTCCAGGTGACCCTGCCTTGGCAGGGAGTTGAACTGGATGATCTCCAGAGGTCCCTTCCAACCCCAGCTATGCTGTGATGCTGTGAAGTAGATGTTTCAAAGCAATGTCCCACTCCTAAAATGAAGTAATTGGTAATTGGCAAAGAACCCTTAAAAATCCTTTCTAAATAGGAAGAAGGTAATCAGTCAGGTATTGGATTTCTGCTCTACTTCTGGCTACCCCAAGAGATCTGAATCTTGTCCTATAGAGGGGACAACTCATCAGTTCTGTTTGGTCTGTCTCTTGAAAAGCTCTTTATGGTCCGTACTGTGAACATGAAGAGTTGCCGAGATCCAGTTCCTTACTACAGCTGAATTTGAGGCCAGTTAACTGTCTCTGTGGTCTCATCCCTGTACACTGTTTTGTGAAGTTGTGCTTGATCTGCATGTCCCACAACATTTCAAGATGAGCATTTGGTGAGCTTTCTTGTGACCAGATACTGATTTCAGTTAAATGAGAATGAGCCTTTTTTCTAGTCGTACTTGATTATTGGGCAGTGTCTGATCTATGTTGCTTATTGGATGCTGACCAAAGAACTGACTTTGTATTACTGTTTCTTGATGATGTATCAGTGTGAGTCTCTTACTGGGAAAGAAGCTGAGCATTAATAGGGTTAATTGTCAAGACAGGCTCTTTTGGGTTCCTCTTGCAGTGGTGTGCAGGGAAGCTCTACAAAGCCTTGGGGTCACTAAGTCTGGTGCTGGCCAACTCTGTTGTTAACAGAAATGTAACGCAATTAGAGGAAGATCACAGAATACCAGAACAGTTTGGGTTGGAAGGGACCTTAGAGATCATCTTGTTACACCTCCTGCCATGGGCAGGGACACCTTCCACCAGACCAGGATGCTCCAAGCACTGTCCAACCTGGCCTTGGACACTGCCAGGGATGGGACAGCCACAGCTGCTCTGGGCACCCTGTGCCAGGGCCTCACCACCCTCCCAGCCAAGAATTTCTTCCCACTATCCCATCTACCCCTGCCCTCTGGCAGTGGGAAGCCATTCCCCCTTGTCCAGTCCCTCCAGGCCCTTGTCCCAAGTCCCTCTCCAGCTCTTTTGGGGGACTGTAGATGTTGGAAATCTGCAGTAAGGTCTCCCAGGAGTCTTTCTTCTCCATACCGAGCAACCCCAACTCTGACTCCAAGGTGCCCAAGAAGAAGCAGGCAAGAGAAAAAGGGTAGCCAAGCTGCCTCCGTAGCTAAAAAGCCTGACGGATGAGGAATGGGGTATATTTGCTGCCCAGCAGATTTGTGTTATTAGAGCTACTGGTGAAGCAACTGGAGTGTGAGGCGGACCTGACTGCCCAGAGCTGGAGCTGGGCTGGTCTCACGCCCTGTAGCATATTCATGGCTGATCTGAGACACTTGGCTGGATCTGAGGCAACTTCCCTGGCACTTTGAGACAGTATTTGTGGTTTTAGTGCTCTTGAGTGTAGTTCAACAGTCACCATCCATCCTGTCTTCCCTTGCCTTGTTGTCCTGAGACTGACCCTGGTTAGAGATGCGGGCCTGAGGCCACTCTAGGAGAGCCACAGTGTGGTAACAACTCAGGCTGAGGTCAGGCCTGGGCAAAGTGAGCTCAAACCCCTCTCTCTCAGCAGCATCCTGGGCTCCCAAAAGTGTTGAGATTATCCAGTTCAGGTAGCATAGGCATATGGGTAATAAGACTGAGAAGTCCCGAAAAGGCTATTTCTAAAGTGATTATGCCTAGGGGAGAATCATCCTTCTAAGAGAGGAGAAGGAACCTAGGAAAATGTGCTGTGTAGAGTAGTGAGCTGGGAACCACCACAGAGGACTTGAAGGGAAGAGAGTGGGAACAGCAGGACAGGAGTTTCCTTACTGGCCACTTGTTTGAGGGATCACTAGAGACTGGAAGAAAAAACCCCACAAAACACCCCAAAGAGATGCTACCCCAAAGCAAAGGGGACTTGGCAATGACCCTGAACAGCCCAAATTCAAATACAGTACTGAGCAGGAAAGAAAGAGGATGTGACAGCCTCTGAACAACTCTCCTCATCCCTTTCAGCAAAGATCTGTAGGTAGCCAGTGGCAACAAGATTGGCCTTGAGTTAAAGGTTTCCATTTTAAACAACACAAATATGTGCAGATTCTTAAAAAAAAAAAAAACGCCTAACAAAAACCCTCCATAAATGAGCCCTGCATAGTTCCCTGTGATTTTTAATCCTTACTAAAGGCTTTGGATGTTGCTGGTTTGGGGTTGTGGCTGTATGAATGTGACCATAATATTTACCACAGACTTCCAGGGAAGTACTTGCCCTTTTCCTGTTTCACAATGGAGGGAAGTTGAAACAAGGGCTTCTAGTCAGTGAAATAAGTAACTTAAAAACCTTTCCACTTACGATACTTCTACTAACTATGCAGTTGAAACAGTTTGTTTCTGAACACTTTTAAGCTGGCAGTCTCTCTTCAGTGGTTACAGCTTTGTGGATCTGTGTGCTTTCAAGCATAAGTTAGTTTGCGTCAAATCAATTCATTTGGAGAAGGATGGGGCTTTATGGACCCATATGGCTTTTTACTGTCATAGGTAGGAAAACTGATGTGCTGCAGAGAGGAGCATTGCTGTTACTTGGTGGTAGCAGGAGCGGAGGTGGGGATCAGGTAACTTGCTGCTGTGAAGGACATTTCCCAGCGTCCTGGTGATTGGTGTTTCTAGAGTATGCTGCCCACTTTTTTTTAATCACAAAGAAGATGATACCCTGTTTTAAAAATGAGCATTCCTGCTCCTTTCCCCTTTAAAAACCCTTTTAATAATCCCTATTTTCATGGAGTCACTGAAAAAGAACAGGATAGGAAGGGCTGTTGTGGAAGACAGTGAGGATTGTTGTCTTAATAACTTTTCCAGACAGAGCTGGAGTATTCATTCCGGAACTGGAATGCCAGCCAGATGTTATGTGCCACATCTGGTTAGCCTAGATTCCCTTTCAGAGCCCTCAAGTTAAGTCTTCTCACTCTTGGGTTCTGGCATGTTCTTGGACAGTTTGCTCGGTGCCATGCCCTATGGGAGGCCGTGCCCCTGGGGCTCTGACCCGTGTGCTCTCCTTGCAGAAATCTACCGCATCGTGTCGCAGAAGCAAATCGCCGACCGGTCTGCGCACGATGAGTCTCCTGGCAACAACGTTGTCGACATCAGCGTCCCACCAACCACCGACGGACAGAAATCCAACAAACTCCAGTGCTGTCAGAACCTGTGACCTTCTCTAGATGACTCTTGTGCCCTTCACTTCGTCTGTGCTTCATTTAGAAACTTGTGTGCACCTCCTATCTCCTGTGATTCAGTGACTCCCTCCTCCCTCCTTTACTCCATTCCCAAATCTCTCCTCTCATATTAGAGCTTTAATTGTAGGGCTAACATCCCCACGCCTCTGAAACCCCTTCCATGTGGTGACTTCTGGGCTTGAAATGTAGTCACTGATCTGATAGACATGTTTGTGTTGGAACATCTGCTGCTGGATATTATCCCATGAAACACTCTTCTCAAATGGGTTTGTTTTGGTTTTGTTAGGGTTTTTTTTAGTTTGGTGGTGTTGTTGTTTTCTGGGAGGGGAACAATGGGACTTGACTCTACCAGTTGAAGAAATAACTACATTTAGGTGACAAGTTTTTTTCCTCACATAGTCAGATATCTCTTTTTCTTGTGTTTCTGTAAACATGGGGGAGAAATTAAACTAGCTATCCTGCCAAATGCTCTGTTTTCTGTCCTGATGAAGTCTCACAGTGAGGATTTTAGTGGCTGCACACACATAAGAAAGCTGTTGAAAATAACATTACTTATTCTGTAATTACCCCTAATACAGTTAGTCTGGCTGTGTAGTTTACTGTTTCCTGCTTGGGAAATCTTTATCTATTCTTGTTTTATTTGGGAACAATGAAATATGTCTGCATTGCTTTTTCTGCCACCATGAATGCCTGTGCAGGCTTTATGAAGTGGCTTAATATTTATTCATAGCTTATGTTAATCAGTTAACATTACTGTACAGTAAGTGCCAGCGTATTGATTTCAGAAACCTTTTGCAACCTGTACAAGTAGGCTTCTTTTGTACTGTAGGTCAGTGTCTGAAAGCAGGACCTGCTCTAGTTCCAGGGTTTGGTTTTTTTGCATGCTGCTTTTTCTCTAGATCTCTCCTGCCCCTGTCTGAGTGAGTGAAGCAATATTTTCATGTCACATATATACCTGCACTTGTAAGGGTTTTGGTTGTTGTAGAGAAACACAATACTTTATACATTTTGTAAAACTTCTGCAGATCCATAGCATCTGGAACTTTCTCTTCATGATCTTTCACTATTGACCTCTACTAAAATGCATAATATTAGGATTTCACATAATAACTACTAACCTGTTGTTTTCCTCTTACCGTTTTACTGAACTGCAGACTGTAATTCTTAAATGATTGTACTTCACTGATGTAACAGATTTGTCATCAGCAGGGCTAACTACTCTAATTCTTTGTTGTGCTGAATGGGAAGAATGTTACCACAACTTTGTGTAGTCAGTCTCTTGCTTGCTTGTGCAAATCTCTGATGGCTTTTCATCACTCACTAGCTCTTGCACACTTGTATCCCCTCGGGTATCCGCTGAATGTTCTGATGGCCAATACTGGGTGAAACGATCTAAAGGAAGAGCTGGATACTATCTGCTGCTCCCTGAAGGCTTGTGGAGCCATTTGCAGTGAGTTTTTGCTCTGTGTTCTGAGCCTGTACCTCACTGGATGAATCCCAGCTGCATATTAGTGAGTTGATTTTTCTTTAGTGATACAAAGCAAATATGAAACTGTGAATTGTGCTTGAAGGGGAAATCTGACATTCCAGTCTCAACTGTTCTATCTGGTTACGTAATAAAATTAAGGGCAGTTAACTCTGATGGCTTTTCTTTTATAAGATTTCCAGACCAATGCCTTTAATTTTGTACTGTATGCACTGAGAGGGCTCCAGCTCACAGCGCAGGATGCACGTGGTGCCTGGCACTTCCACTCTTCAGCTTTGTTTAGAGGATACATTCAAGGTGAAGGGGTACATGCTTGCAGGCTGATCCCATTGAGTGAGGGTATAAATTCCTCTTTAGGCATCACTGGGTTCTGTCCTAAGGGTGTTCCAGTTCAGGAAGCACTTTCAACACTTGGTATTTACTTCACTAGCATTCTCCTGAGAGAAGGTGGGAACTGGGATGTCTCCTTTTTGGTGGTCCAAGACCAGAACATAATGTGCAGTCAGTGTTTAGACAGCTGGCAGTGAGAGAATGGAAAATTTTGAAATATTGAAATTAATAATTTAATTTGAGAACAAGTGGACACTAGTGGAGCTGGGCTCCTTAATTTTTGAACGAACTTTATAAAAAGAAATCAGTTGGATAGCATGAGGAGGAATTGTATTGTTAAGAAGACTTATTAGTTCAGGGTGATGTATTAACATGCTTACTCTGCAAGTCCTGTTCTTAACATTAAGTTTCTAGAATCAGTCTGGCCTGGTGTAAGAAGCCAAGAAGTGGTTTAGTCACTTGCTTGTCTCTTAAGAGATTTTCTTTAGTCTTTGACTTTGTGGAAGGCTCTAAACTTTGCCAGAGTCCCAGTGAAAGGTCAGTGTCTAGGGCTTAAGTGCTGTTAAATTTATGGGTATTGAAGAGCTCTTGAACAACTCCATTGTCCAAAGCCCCCTCAGTGGGTGGACCTTGGACCATTCTGTTGTGTTTGAGATCTGTTGTGTGACAAGGAAAGGCCTCCTGCCCTTTGCTGGGGGGCACCCAGGATGTGGGAGTTGTGTGTGTGCACCCATGTAGCTCCTGTGAGCACTGGGAACTGATGGGGGGGGTTTATCTGCTGTGGTCCCTCAGTATGAGATGAGGCTCTTCCCCAGGCTGCTGTGCTGTTCTCCAGGCAGAGCCACAGCCCTTCTGTGGGTCCAAGGTGCTCCTGCCCAGACTAAGCACAGGGCTGTTCATGACAACAGAAAAAGGACAGCAACCAGTTCTGCCAGGTTTAAGCATCTTCCTGTGTGGAGACGGGGGAAAATGCTTCTTGTCTGGGGTTCCTGGTATCCTCATGAAGCATTGTGCACTCCTTAAAACAGCATCCACAACCCAGCCCACTATTGTGCTGGAATTGCTGAGGGGAAGACTTGAAGGAATCCTGAGGAAGCTGGAAATGCTGAAGAGCTGTCTGACATTGAGAGAAGCTCTCCAGTAACCCACACTCCTTAAGCATGCTTTCCTGATGTGGAAATTACAGACTACATGTAACCTCAAGTGGACTGCTTCATCCCACAGCTTTGCTGGCTGTGTCTCTCAGTGTTACTGTCAGGAAAAAAGAAAAGGTTCTAACTCTCTTCCATCCTGCCCCAAGGGATTTGAGGGCTAAATTTGGCTTTTGTAAAACTCCTGGTAACAGGAAAGCTGCCTGTGAAAGAAGGAATGTCTGCTCTGCTTGCTTTACTTGGATGTTGAGGTTGACTTTCCTTTAACTATTCAAAACACTACAAAGCCCTGAGTGCTGCCACCTGTGTCAGTAACACAACCACCAGTCAGAGGCTCCTGCTGATGTCTAGAACAGGTCCTTTCATGCAGAATTAGGCAGAAGTCTGTTGTGCTGCCTCTCCTCTTACTGATGGGGACAGTGAAGGCCAAAATTCATACATAAAAGTGACTTGGTCCTGAGCACACCAACAGCTAATTGGTAAAATAAATTCCTTGGGTAGACCAGATCAACCCAACCTCTTTTCCTGCAGAGTCAGTGCTTACAGACAGGTGAGTTAGTCTGGGATCTTTGCTGGAGCCTGCACAGAACAAGGAAGTTTAGTTTGTAGGAAAGTTTTAAAGCTCCATACTTGTATAAATGTAAAAATCCAGTTGATGGGTGACTGCTTGCTACTTTGTTAAAAAGATTTCAGTGTGTGCTGTGGAGGCCGTCAAGACTTGGTAGAAGAAAGGCAGTTTGGTGCCTTCTTGCCCCCGTGGCAGGTTTAAGGGCAGTAGAAAGATGATGGATCCCAGAGATTCCCCCATTTGGGTGCTGTTCTGTGACCCCCCCCCCGGTGACCAAGGGCTCTTGGCTGGGTGTGGTAAGGGTTGGGCGCTGCCTTTATTTGAATCAGTCACTTAACAAAGCTGTTGGAAAAATGTACAGGAGGTATTTTTGCTCCCTGGTGCTTTGATCCCTGCATGCTGTACTGCTCCAGAACGTGTGGGTGGGATCTGTTTCTGGCTGAGTCTTAGCGAGGCTCGGTGATCATTTCCCTTCCGAGCATGAAGGAAGAACACGCTTAGAGGTTCTGGACTCTGTAGAAGAAAAGAAGATCCCAGTGAAGCGGTTCAGTCACTTAGGGAAGATGTTTTCCTCCATAAAAAACTAGAACAAACAGTGTTAAAGGTAGGGGCCTGAATTTCAGCTAAGGAAAGCCAGACAATAGGAGGTGAAGACTAACTGTCCTTCGAGTAAAACACAGTAAGTGGGGGCAGAAGGGTAGATTCTCTTGACTTGCAGACTCTTAAATGTAGTTGGGATGCTGATTTATGGAATGTTTCCATGGAATGAGTATCTCCAGGGCTGCACTGTTTCAATAAATAACAACAATTCCTATTTTACACTGGTCAGATAATGCATGGTAGTGTTGACTATCAGGCTTTGTAGGCTATAAATAGTACTGGGCTTTTATGCAACCCAGAAGAGATGTTCCTTTCATTTACTTTTATTCCTGGTTCCTGTGTTAAGTGCAATTCACTTTGTAAATAAACACATCACTCGATTTTTGTGCATGGTTATGATGTATTGTGGATATAAAGATTGCCAAATCATACCGTGTGTGTCAAGTTCTGTTCCAGACACAAGTGTAGAATAAGGTGGGGCCAGCTCCCGAGCCCAAGCGCAGGGTGGGCCGGGGGTGGGTGCCCCTGCCAGCGCCCCGGGGAGCGGCAGGACGGGGTACCCACTGCCCCTGAGGCTCTTCCAGGGCTCCAGGGTGCCGTGTTGGGCGGGGAGTGTGTCCCGGTGTCCCGCTGTGCGGCCGGCCGGGCCAGCTCTGTGGTGGGCGCGAGGCCGAGGCCTCCCGCGCGGGGGCGGGGCCTGAGGCGGGGGCGGAGCAAGACGGGAAGGGCGGGGCCCGCGGGGCGGGGCTGGAGGGGGCGGGGCGAGGCCGCTATTGGCCGCCGGCTGTTGCCAGCGAGGTCGCGTTGCTACGCCGGCGGG
>VZRV01004815.1:157814-222412 GCA_013398115.1 Falcunculus frontatus | reverse complement strand
GGCCGGGCCGGGCCGAGGCGGGCGGGCCGGGGGCCCGGGAGCCCTGACAGCCCTCCCGGTATCCCCGCCGAGGTGTGTCTCCGGTGCGTGGCGCCGCGCTGCAGGTCTCGGGGCCTCTCTTGCGGAGCGGCTGCCGCCGGCCCCGCTGCCCTCACGGGCCCCGTGCGAGACGCTGCCGCCGTTGCGCTGTGTTCGCTGTGCGGGGCCCCCACGCCTGAGCCTCGGCCCTTCCCGGCTCGGCCGGGCTGGGCGGGCCTGGGCTGGGCTGGGCTGGGCTGACACCGTCCCCCGGCAGCGCCGGGGGTGTCGCGTACGGACACACCAGGGACATAAGTGCCGGAGGTTTGAGAAGCGGCGTTTGTTTGTTCATTAGATTCTTCTTCCGTGGGTATAAGCAGTTATTAGGGAAAGTTTCCTTTGCCAGGGGGCTCCCGTACCTGCTTTTTCACGCGTTTGGGAGCGTTCTGATGCCTGTGTGTGCCCCCCGCAAGCGTTGTGTGCACGGACACGCTGCCTTGTAGAGCTTGGTGAAGAGATTTCCCAAGAGAATGAGCTCGGTGTCACAGCACAGCTGAAGAGGTTGCTGCAGTTCTGTGTTGGAGCAGCAGCTGCTTTCCTCCGTGGTGTAAGCTTAGACTTTGTGATGGACTTTTCATAAACTGGCGATCTTTAAGTCTCTCTATCTCATTTAAACTTAGGTTTCTTGAATCGGCTGTGACAGAGACCAGAACTGCTGGTTTGTGGGATTGATCCAAGGGACAAGCCTATGGCTCGAGTACAGGAAGGTGATTGTGACATGGGAGGTGTTTTAGTTGCAGTCTCAAACACTTGCTCTTGTTATATGTTCTAGATCTGGTGGGAGGACCAAGATTACAAACTGAAAAGCTGTGCAATGGCCTTGGATGCTTCTGGAGTGTGCAGTTGCTTGCATTTAGTGCCCACGGAAATGGTGCCACCAAGGCATGGGGTGACACATCTGCACTGTGTGGTGCTGCTGAACCAAGGAGAGTTTGGGCTGTTGTCCTCTTGGAGGAAGCTGTGCAGAGCTCGAATTTTGCAGGCAGGCAGGTGTGGGTGTTGCTCATGTTGGGGGTGATGATGGTGAACTGGAAGTGTCAGGGTTATCCAAATCAGCTCTGGCTTTTTATCCTGCTTCTTTGTATTCAATGCACTGTCCCTGCCCTGATGTGTGTGATGAAGATCTGTCAGTGGGGATGTGCTTCTCATCCCACCCTGTGCCCCTTATTTGCTTATCCCTAAGGGACTGTTTTGTCCCTCTCTTAACTCTATTACCAGCCCTTCATTTTCCTTGGCACTCTAATTCTCTTGCTCCACTCTCCTTCCAACAAGCATTTATCTCTGTGTCTTTCCCTTCTGATGCAGTTTCTAGCACTTTCTTGACCTTTTTCCAGGTTCTTGTTGAGAATGCCTGTGATGTCACTGTGGTTGGCCAGCTGCATTGGCTGTGGCCCGTCCCCTTTGTCGCCCTGCTCATGGGGACATAAAACCCTGCTTGGCTGCCACTCACACGTGTGTAGTATAATCCTTTGAACAGCTGGACGTTAGTCTTGGCTTTCCAAGGCTGAAGTGTTTGAATACTTTTCTGCGTCTCTGAAGGATTATGCAGGGGAGTGTTTGGAGGCTGGAAGTGCCCTGGTTTTTCAGGTGTATTTGAAGCTATGATGGTGTGTCACCTTTCAGAAACAGAGGCTTGAAGGGAAGGGAGCTGGGACTGTAAAATCCCTTTGTCACATGCACCATGACAGTGAATTTAATAATTCCAGTTGAGGACAGAAGGTCCAACTACCCCCAAGCATACGCTGGGGAGTGTTGCGGGCAGCCTGCATCAGTAGGGAAGTCTTAGCTTTGCCAAGAGCAGACCAGGTGGCACAGGGAACAGCCAAGTGTGAGCCTAATGTGTATTTCATGGACACTCTATACCAGCTGTGAAGGTGGGGGTGTCTGTGTGTGGTTAGCTGATCAGCACCACTGCCTAAGTGGAAACGAGAATGGCAGTGGAACTAATGTTCCTTGTTTTGGATGTGTTTGACTGGTCTTTTTTGCTGTGAATTGCACAGAGGCTGCAGGGTGAGGTCACCCTGTGCTGGATGCCAAGGGGACCATGCAGATGAGCAGAACTACAATGTATTGACTGTGAGCAGCTTCCGGCAGAGTACTTGCCTTCATGGATGCTGGGAGAGGGCCTTTCCTCTTCTAGGTGAATGATACTGGCCCACATCAAGCAAGTGTAGGACAGGATGTTTCCCTGGGAGGAAGTAAGCACTGTTTTCTTGAAACAGCATGACCAAAATCAAGTCAAAATACATCCATGGCAGGCTGAGGCTGGATATGGACTCTGAGACTCCGTGAGTCTAAGGGACTGCTGCAAGTCCTCAGGATATGACTTTGCAGTAGTTCTGCAAATAGAGGCACAAAGCAAAATGGGCATTCAGGGACGTTTTTCACTGTTGTTTAAAGTATCTTGGTTTTTCACACTAGGAACACAAAAGCTTTTTTTAGAGAATGAAGGGAGGAATCAGGCGTCCTGAACTCTAAACTGCAGGATGAGTTTATTTTTTCTCCACTTGACTTTGACTCAGCTTTGGATATTGGAGATTTCAGAGTTTCCATTTCCAAACTGGTTTTTTTCCCCCTCCAGACTGAAGTTTGCGCTGGTGTGTCTCTTCTCCCTCCCAGTCTAATTTACTCTGATTAATTTATGCTTCTGCCTGCTCTTAGCTCCAGCCTCTCCCCCAAGAGGGAAATGGTCTCACTTACTGACTCTTGTCCCCTTGGAAGCACTCTGGGCACATCTCAGTGAGTGACACCTGGGCACACAGTGTCTGTGATGCCCAGGACAAGCCATGTGGGAAACTAAGCCCTGGGGCACTTTTCTGTGAAGGAAATGAGCACAGCACCAAAGCAGGGTGGGCAAGTGGTCTCCATGAAGTCCGTGTACATTAGCTTTCTCTGGTAAAATGACGCATTAATCTGTGCTGAGGCTTATCAACTGTGGTTTATCAAGTTCGTGGCTTATCAGCACAGTTCATGTCATGCACGTGAACAGCAGGATCTCCACCTCTCCAGTCCTGGTCTTGTTCTCTCTCCAGCTCCAACTGTAGCAGGTATTCCCCAGGAACCTGTGTCTTTGTGGCGTGTTAGTTGTAAGTAGACCAGATCGGCTGTAGCTGATTGCAGCAGCAATGCAGCTCAGCTGGGAGAGGGGGTTTCCCACTGCAGCTGGTTTGGGAGAGCTCTTGGCTGGTCATCTTGCTGGGTGAAAGCAGGGAAGTCACTACTGGGTGTCTTAGGGTCTTATGCACCTTTCCTGGGGGTGGAATGTGCTTCTCCCGCTGTGCAGTTACAGCCTGTGAGAGCTCTAAGCACTGAAGGTAAAGTGCAGAATGACAAAATCCTGAAAGCAGGGCCTGAACCCCGTTCATCCTCCAGCGAAGGGAGCAGCCCAATAGGGGCTGTACTGACCTGCAGCTCTTCCTACCCATCAGCCTTGCAAATACCTGTCCTGCCCCAGGCCTCTCTAGAAGTGTTACAGTTTGGAATCTGTCATTTGCCCCCATTTCAAATAAATGGGCATCTGTAAGTTTTCTTACAGATTTTATGTAGTGATTCTAACTAAACTTTTCAATTCCTGATGGAACCTGAGATGATTGTGTGGTTAGCCTCAAGGACAAACGTGCCTTACCTGTTGTTGCAATTTTAATCAGTTGTCACGAAATTACTGATAGACTGAAGGAAACATTCTCTTCCAGTTCCTAAAAAGAGGGAACAAGGGGCAAGGAGCAGCACTTGCTCAGGAAATATAAGTGCAAACAAATCAAACTTACCTTCTAAAGCACTTTTCTGCAAAAAGGAGAATGCACCCAGCTCGTGTAATCTTGGCTTGAACAGCGATTTCTTTGTTTGAAGCTTTGAGAGCTTTAGTCCTGCTTCAGCTGAAAGTTTTTTGGGGTTAGACTTGAGAGTGGTGGGAGGGGAAAGGTAAACTTCAATTCTGGACTGTTTCAAATTTATTTCCTCCCCCTTTTTCTTGTACTTCCCTGCAGACAAATCAGACAAGGCCTCTGTCCAGAACTAGAATTGTAGCCTAAGCAAAACACTGCAAACTGAAACAGAGGGTTTTGCAGCACAGATCCCAATTGTGAAGTTTCACTTGAGGATTGAGGAGGGAATCTGTAGCAGTAAGGAGTGGAGAGAAGGGAGACAGTGGTGCAGTTGGTTGGGATCAGTGAATCCTTCTCTCTGGCTGACCATGGGGATGCTCTCAGCTGGTGTCTGCTCTGGAGCTCTCCACAGTGGGGTGGTGAGTCACAGGCTGCCTTTGGTGGCGCCTTTGCTGGAAAGCTCTTTGAAAGCTGAATGTTCTGAAGAGATTTGTGATACAGCTAGGTTGAAAAATATTAATAGTCAAGTTAAATTCCAGATCAAATGTCTCCTGGGAGCTGAGTGTGCTGCTTGGTTTCATGCGGCAGCTGTGCAGGGGCCGCGCTGCTCTGAGCAGTCGAGGCGAGCAGGGCTGCTGCGTGCTGGGCTGGTGGTTTGTGCCAGCTCCAGGTCATCTCCAAGCAGAGCGTTGTTATTTGTATAACAGTGTAAATGGTGCTATATAAACCAAGGAGGAAAACACTGGGGAGCACGCAAGTTCTTTCTGACCTGGGCTTCCCAATCCTGAAATAATGTGTTGCATCCTCCTGAGTCATGCCCTTCGAGGGACTGACCAGTTCCATGGTGTGTGGGGGCTGCAGTCTTGATTTGGTGCATATGTTACTGCTACCCTAAAATTCTGTTTCCTGAGGTATTACCCACAGCTGGAAAATCCATTTGTTCTGAACAAACTGCAACTGCCTGGCCTGGTGACTGTGCGGGACTGGGAAGCACTCGAGCTTTGGCCTTGCTGCAGAGGCTGCCTCTCTTTAAAGAGGAGCTTGCTTAAGCATTAGAGCTGGGAAACAAAAGTGTCTGCTGCCAGTGTTTTGTGAAGTACGGGGGTGCAGAGAGATGTGAGAGGCCACACGGCTCTGGTCCCTTCAGCAGGGCAGGGCTGTGCTTGTGCCTGGTGGGCTGGCTGTTGTCCCCAGTGATGGGTAGCACTCTGCAAGCATTGCTTTGTAGGCATGATAATCCTTTTTTTTTTTCACCCTGATTCATGGTTTCAGTTTCAAGTCTTACTGATGCATCTTTCTTTCCCTGGAAAAAGAGGGTGATAAAACGCAGAGGGAGGTGGATGCAGAGTCTGTGTAGTTGCGTTATGTAGTGAGTTGTGCTGCTGTTCACCTCTAAAAGCTGATGTCTTTTGAATCCTCAGAGGAGTCGCAGGTGTTCCTCATGCCCCAGCTGGTTTTCAGTTGTTCCCTTATGAAACTTGTTATTAAAATGGCTGAATTTTGATTGGAGATACCCTCTGCAAAGAATTTTCTTCTAATGTTGCAATTTGTTTTTCCAGATGTCAGTAATTAAAGTGCAGTAAACTTTCCTTTCATACGGCCTTGTGGCAGATAGCAAGTCTTGAAAGAACTGAGATAACTGTTCATTTTGGCATTCCAGCTGTAACATACAGCCTAATCTTTCCCAAGCAGAGCAAGAAAAAAATCATCCTTTATGCTTCTTCTTTTTCTACTGATTTTTTTCTCAACATCTAAGCTTGAACCTTTTGCGTCTTTTTGAATACTGAGTAACTTTATTAGGCAGTGAAGAAAACTGGTTTGAAAAACAGTGGGTGAACAACATGATAGGTACCCTGAAATCCAGGGAGCCCTGCTGTGTCACAGCTCTGCTGTGTCCACATGAGACCCATGCCTTTGGCCTTGTTTGAAAGTCAGGGTTCTCAGCTGCCAGGAGCCCCCTGAGCCCCATGGGAGCTGTGCCACAGGAGCTTCACCTTTGCCAGCCGATAGTTTTCCATTGCATGAAGACATGTAGAGGAAGTGAAACTACTGCAGATGTTGATCCAGTATGCTGAAGTTTTGGAGAGGGAGGGATGTGTGTGGATGTTGGCTTTGGAAAACAGCAGTTATTGATCACCAAGGCTTGCTGCAGTAGTTTTTTACCAATGGGGAATAGAAGTCAGATCCTGGCAATGTGTCTCTTTGGAAAAAATGGAAATGGAAGACTGTCTCTTCATCTGTCTCTGCAAACCTGTTTTCCATAATCTAAATAATCAAGACTTCAGAGAGCTTCTAGAATATGTCTAAATAATTCTTGGTATAGAGAAGTTATGATCGTTTGTCCCCAGCAGCAGCCAGTGAGTGAAGGCTTGAGTTCCCACTGACTGCTGCTGAGCTGTGTTTTTGGAACAGTGGAGAGGCAGCCCAGCCAAGTCTGGCTGTGGTCATGTACAGATGTGACAAACACAGGGGTCCAGAAATGCTGTGTACTCTAAGCTTCTGACCTCCTCCTGGATGTTACAGGGTTAAACGTGTTTTTAAACAGGGAGCATGTGTTTTTAAACTCAGCCCCAGGGATGAGCAAGGGAGCCTCTGGAGTCAGCCTGAAGCTTTTGCTGTTAAAGGTGTAGGAGGAATTTCCTGGTGTGAAGCTTTATCAGAAGGTTCACAAGCTCCCAGAATGTTGTGCCTTGATTATTTTTTTTCCCTTGCTTTTTGGGGTTTGTTTTGATCCCGGGGTCAGGGCTGTCCCCTGGCTCTGATCCACAGCATTGCTCCACTGGCATCCTCTGAAGAGCAAGTTGTGGCTGAAGTTTTTACAGCATCTCCTTTAGTTGCAACTGCCAACCAAATGTTGCAGTCAGGGCAGGAAATAAAGAAGCTCCTGGAGAGTGAAATGCTTTCCTGTGTGTTATTTGCCAAATTTTAAAATTATTTTAAAATTTTAGAAGCTGTTGCATGGCATCAGATCTTATTTTGAATGTTGAGGTATATGCCATAAAATGCTGTATTACTTTTCTCACTGGACAGGGCTCCTTGCACCCTGACTTTAGGGCTGTTGTATTCAGGTGACTTCTGAGCATAGGACTAATGAGATTTCTTCCCAGGCCCCGAGTGATGGGAGAGTTGCTGATGGGTCAAGTGTGGGCAGATCCTGTGCTGGCTTTTTGGGTAATTGTTGCGGCGACCTGGTTCAAGCCCGGCACGGCAGCCCAGCCTCACTCCCGGGCCACTCGGTCCATAGACACACAGACACCAATGTGGGGGATGGTCAAATGGCGTTTATTGAAAGGTCACAGGGGTTTTTATGGCTTGGGCAGTCAGTGTCACTTCCTTCAGCTCACGTCCGGTTGGGTGCGGCCGGACAGGGAGCAAGGGGCAGACTGCGAGGGGGGAGGGGGTCCTGGCTGACCGTTACAGTCCGATATCTTCCGCACGCATGTCCCTAACTCTCCACAGGTACTTTTGAGGTGTTACATAGCAGACCTGCAGGGTAGCTTTGGGGAGTCAGTTGACGTACAAAATCATGTACTTTTAATGAAGAATAAAATAATACTGTGGTTTTCAACCCTCGGCAGAGAGTATGTTTAAACAAACAAAACTGAAAACAAAGCCCTGCACAGTTTGGGACTGGTTCTTGGGGGTTTTTGTTGGTTTTGGTTTTTTATTTCTTTAGATTAATCCACTTATGCAACCTTTCAACAGTAGCAGAGAGCACTTCAGGCCACTTATTGCATCCCATCCATGTGTATCTCTGGTGGCAGTATCTTAGGTGTGTGATCACTTGAGTGTGAGGGTCTAGAGGCCAGAGGTAGAAGAGGGGGTACTCTGCCAGCCACCCAGAGTATGGGGGCTACAGGTACACTGTGAGGCCGGTGCCTCAGTAGGCAGAACTGGTGCTGCAGGATGTGCTGCACAGCTGGGATTGAACCTGGGCTGTGGGAAGATGTGCATTAGCTGTATGAGATACGGTGTGTGAGAGCAGGTGCTCAGATGTGTGAAGGAAGCAATTCTTTGTACAGTCTCTCTCAAGATGGAGAGAGATGTTCAGATGGTTGCAGGGCCCAGGATTTGAGAAATCCAGTTTTAGTGGTGAAAAGGAAAGCACGGATGTTTGGAAATGCCTTTTAGCAGCTGAAAACCTTCAGTTCACTGGTGACATTTGCAGGATTGTATGATTTAGAAAACTCAGTGTCTGTGTGCCCAAAGTGGCTAAAAGAGCTTTGGAAAGCAGGCTGGGAAGCCTTGCACCCGGGGTCAAACTTCAGCTCGTGTGAGCAGCGGTCAGAGCTCTGATCTGCCGTCAGCGAGTGGGTTACCTGCTAAAAAAATTAAAAAGAAGTCCTTGTGTACAGATGGGTGAGTTATGTTGGCTACACAGCTTGGTTATCTCAGGTGGCCCCATGGGTGAGGTGCCAGGTCTTGGTTACAGTAATCAGGGAAATGGGTTGCTCAGTGAGAGGAACGGACTCGGCCGCTGGCAGCATCATCTGTTGGGTTTTTCCTTGGTGGAGATGTCCCAAGGAAGCCAGTCTATTCAAGAGCTGCTGCGTGTACGCTGCACCCAAAGAAGGTGGAGCTGGTTCTAGTTCCAGTTTGCTCTGGATCCTGTCAAAGCCGCAGGATTGCTCCAAGGCTTTAGACTGGTTGGGATATTCGTTAGTGGGCAGGCCAAGAGCAGCACAGCAGAGCCATGACCTGCACCTGACAGTCCCCATTACTGCCATCATTTGGCTGAGCCTTTTCCTGTTGTCTCTCTCGACTGTGCTTTTTGCTTTGTGGCTTTGATCCAGGTGTTCATCTGGCCTGCCGTGGTTTCCCTCTCTGGGAGAAATAACTGTTTTGTCCATCTTCAAAATCCAGATATGGAGAGCAGCGCTGGGGGACCCTTTAGTTCCTTGACTCATGCTTACTTCTGCTGGGTACATCTCCGGCATGGAGAGCACTAGTCCAGCCTGATCTCTGCAGTCTTTTGAGGGAGTTTTGCCTGCCTCATTGCCCTTTGGGTGACATAAACTGGATTACAAACCTCATTGCTATGTGTGAGGACTGACAAGGGGGAGTATCTTGCAGGCATGTTTCACTTAAGCCGTGGAGCGGGATCCTGCACCAGCACCTCGTGTCTGCCTTGGAGCAGTGACAGAGCACAAGCTGCTCTTCGAGGAACTGGCTTGTTTTGCTGCACATGTTTGAGTTTTGGAATTCTAGTGCAGAACTTGCTCTTCTGAGCCAACTTTCCACAAACAGGGTTTGGTTTTTTTCCAATTTGAGTAGTATCTACAAACTCAGCCCTTTATGTTCTGGATCTGCTCAGAAGCTGAGGATGCAAAATGTTGCTGAGAAGAGACTTCCAGTTTATTTGCTTATGTCTAACTGTGGCAGCAGAGGGGATGTTGGTAATAGACCTAGTGTCTCTCAGACTTTTTTTTAAAATGGGGACAAGAAATGTATCCTCAAGGAATGGGCTCAGAGATCACAGGTGCTTAGAAAAAAAATCAGTGTGTGGTTCAAACCAGCTGTTTGGGTCTTGTTTCTCACCCCAGGATTTTGATGTTTCTGCTGTAAGTGGAGCTGGGGAAGGGGCTGGAGCACAGATGTGGTGATGAGTGGCTGAGGGAGCTGGATATTCAGAAAAGGAGGTACAGGGGGGACCTTCTTGCTCACTAAAACTCCCTGAGAGTTCAGCCAGGTGGGGGTCAGTCACTTCTCCCAGGTAACGAGTGACAGGATGAGAGGAAACAACTTCAAGTTGTACTGGGGAGGTTTAGGCTGAAAAAATTCCTTCATGGAAAGGGTGTTCAGGCAGTGTCACAGGCTGCCCAGGGCAGTGGTGGAATCCCCATCCCTGCAGGGATTTAAAAGCTGTGTGGATGTGGCACTTGGGGACATGGGTTAGTGGTGGGCTTGGCAGTGCTGGGGTAACAGTTGGAATAGATGATCTCAAAGGCCATTTCCAACCTGAACAATTCTGTGAACACTGGGTTTGGGCTGGATGAGCTGTTGGCAATCGTGAGAGAAGGCTGTGTGTTGATGAGCTGATCCTTCAGGGATCAGGAAAGGGACTGACTTGGCTGTACACCATGGTTCATGTTCCACTGGGTATGGAACTGGAACCCGAGTGCACTGCAGATGTTATCTTTGGATTTCAGTTACTTCTTTACTAACCATGAAAATCTTGTGGCTTTTCCTTCATACTTGCTGAATGGCATGAGTCAGATATTAAAGCAGTGACTTCAGGTTCCACCCTGGGCTGGACCCCGACAAGGAAACGCCAAATAACTCGTACCAGAAACCCGCGCATTTCCTGAAGAACGGCAGGGTGGCCATTCCCTTCCAGCCCGAGCAGGGCTGCCAGGGCAAGGCCATGGGACTGCCTGTGTCTGTCAGATGTGGAGCACAAAGAGCCTCAGTATAAACACTCCCAGGACACAGTCAGTGAGGGCAGTTTTATTCCAGTACGCAGAATGGACCTTTTTCCTCTGGACTTTAAAATAAACAACATTCTGGCTGAACAAATGGAACTGACCTTTTTACTAAAAGCATGTATCTTCTCATGCTTGTTTCAGTAAGAGGTTGTTAAAATTGAAAGAACTCCTTAACTTGCAGAGCAGCTGACTTAAGTTTCCAATAGCATTTATCATCTTACTTTTTGCTTCTTGAAGTTGGAGAGTTTGTAATCTTTTTGTTGAAGAAGAGAAGTAAGAAAAGTAGCTCTAACTCTGTGTGTTCTTTACACAGGTGGAGAAAGAGGCTGAGTCTATGAAGTTAATTTTTAAGTTGATGAAAAGATTCACGGTTGTTTTGAAGAGGATTGACCTGCCCACAAGCTCAAGCTTATTCCTGCTCAGATGCAAAGGAAGGATTACAGATAGTTATCAAGAGCAGCTTTAATAAAGAGATTAGAAAGTCTTCTATTAGAAATTAGAAACTATTCTGTAAAGTGAGGTAATGCTACCGAAGCTGGCATCTGGTGCTGAGACAACAGCGAAGGGCTCTCTCCCTCTTGAACGCATGTGCATGAAGGAAACTGTCCTGACAGATGAAGCCCTTGGTTGTGTGAGTTGCTTAATTTCCAAGACCTGAAAAAGCACTTGTGCTTACCCAAATCAGTGTTTTCAGGGCTTCAAGGATCACGTTCTTATACCGGCTTTTTGGTTTTTTCCTCTGTAGTGTGGCCAAGCCTCCAACCAGGAACAAGCCCTTATTTTCTTTAGTTATTTTAGTTAGATTTTGGCTTAGTTGAATCTGACAGAACTGCAGTTTCATGGGAGTGTTTGACTCCTGTTGTGCACAGAGATCTCAAAACAAAAAAGCCTTTCCTTGGATGGGATGGTGAAGATTTGTTTGCCTGCTCCTATCTCCAGGAGGCAAAGATTGCAGATTCAACGCATTCCCCCAAATTTAACAAACCTAATTTTTTTCCTATATCTTCTTTGGGGTTGTGGTTATTTTATTTCCTTTTATTCCTCCCCTTTTTTTCCTTTTCATTGCTTTCATTTGAACTTCTTTTATGGATTTATTTCATCTTGAAATCCAGCCACCAGGATGAGGCAGCATTCCAGCTCTGATCCCAGCAGTGCTGGTGCACAGGGATTACTGTGCATGCCTTACATAAGGCAGTCCTGTTTACAGACACAGGGATTTTGGTTTTACCAGCAGTATGATGTTGTTGGATTGTGTTCAGCGTGACTCACTGTAACCTCAGCTCTTTATTTCTGCACAGCTGCCTCTCAGGGACCAGGTTAAAGGCAATTGGCAAAACCAGGATTTTTCTGAATCTGCAGAGCGTACCTGATTTTGGGGCTGAGATACCCCCTGCCGGGAGGAACTTAGCTGTTCCTGGCAGCTTGGGTGAGCTGCTGCCTTCCCTCAAAGGCAGAGAGCTCTCCTGTCCACACGTGGCTCATCAGAGCCAGCTCCCGGTTTGTCGTATTGGGCTTTTCTCTGCATCTTCTCTCCAATTCTTGCATTTGCTGTTTGTTCCGTGTGTTCTCTTTGCTGGGTAAATGTTGAAAATGTGCTGGTGTGCTTTGCTGTTTGCACGTGGCTCTTGTAAAAGTCATGATTGGTCTGAACAGTTGAAAGAGAAGGGAGACAGGCTGGCCTGCTGCCCTTCCCAGGGAGGATTTTTGGTGCTTTTGGGTGGTTCATATCCACACATTCGCTGTTGGGATGTACCACAGGGGATATAGAAATCGGAGCATGTGCATTTCTTTAAAGAAATAAAGAGAAGATCAAAGATGGGGTGGGGGAGCCTTTTGGGCTTTGGACAGTCTTTCAAATGCTCAGAAAGCTCCTGAAGGCAGCTGAGAAGGGCCTCCTGAACCCAGCCACATAAACTGGTTTAGGTGCCCTGTTCGGGTGGAACTTTGCTGTGTTTATGGAGAGTATGAATATGAGTTTTCAGGATGGCTCTAGCCAGAACAGCACAGGCCCGTGGGGCTTCTTGTTTCCTTCCCCATCTCTGTGTCGGCACATTCAGTTTGAAAGGCTTCATCAGGTTAAAGGGTGGTTACCAGGAGTTCTCTCTGGGAAAGGCACATTTGCAATTCTGATGGTAAGTTATGTAAGTAGAACACTTGGAGCCTTAATTTTATGGTAAGGCAGCCTCACAAAGCCTATTAAAGGGGACAGAAGACTCACAAAACACGTGTCTGTTGGGGCCCTGGGGTGCTGCTAGTCTGAGCAGGGCTGAAGGAGGGTGAGGGCTTGGGCGCTCCAGGGTTCCGAGTTCTGACTGTGGTGCTGTTCTGCAGGTCTCCCGGGTGCCAGGTCCTGGACAGAGGGGCCCAGAGCTGCCATGACGACAGGCAACTGCTGCCACCTCCCCGGCTCCCTCTGTGACTGTCCGGGAAGTGCTGCCCTCTCCAAGTCGGTGGAGGACTCGGACCTTGGCCGCCCGCAGTACATCACCCAGGTCACCGCCAAGGACGGGCGGCTCCTCTCCACAGTGATCAAGGCGCTGGGCGCCCAAAGGTGAGGCTGCTGCAGGAACAGGGCTCGGAGCTGCAGCTGGGCTCTTGCCCTTTGTTGGTGGCTCAGAGGTACAGGGAGACGACAAAGTCTTGTTTTGTGAAGGAGTTTGCCGGGGTGCTAATACTGAGTGTGAATCCTCGTGAGCCAGCTGCTTCCCTGGCCTGTGCCCTCCGCGGGGCTCTCGCTGCCGCGTGTGCCGGTGGCCTGGAGCCGGCGTGTTCATGGAAGCCCAGACCCACGGCCGCTTGGGATGAGGCAGCACAGGTCTCTCTCCCTGCGCGCTGCTGTCACGGCCTCGAGGGCAGCAGCAAAGCTGGGGCTGTGCTTGCAGTGTGCTGTTCATGGAGACGTTTGAAGGACTGGAAGGGGAGCACGGCCCCTGTTCCAGGAACGTCCATGGAGTAAAGGCATGGTGTTGGTCTTCAGCCACAGGGAGGGGAGAGTGTTTGTGTAGCAGGATCTACAGCATCCACCTCTTGCTAGAGGGGACATGTGGCAGCTTCACTGGCTCAGACTCCTCCTGATGTGACTTCTTGTCATGTATTTTGAGCAGCTTCCAGAGTAGAGGACATTTGGCAGCATTGTTCAGTCCAGCTACCGAGGGCTGGACTGTCACATTTTGTGTTCAGAAGTCCTGTCTGAACAGCTGTTGTTTTTTTCAATGAATTTGGTCGAACATTTATGGGATGTGAAAGCAGTGATTGCAGACATGGGGGAGGGATACAGGGAAGCTGGATGAGAATAGAGGCAAACATAATTGCTGCATCCAGCAAACCTGGAGCAGGTCAATAAAAATGTGAAAGGAACTGGACTTGCTCTCTGGCAATAGATAGGCTGGGTGAGAAGTTGTTTAACCCTTTAGAACTTGTGGGGGTGTAATAATCATGTGGGAAAACTGCCTGGAAACACACATTAAAAAACCCTGACAGGATTCTTTATGTTTCTACATGGACACCAGTTTGTTTCTTTTGGTGGTGGGTTTCAGTGTCTTCCTTGTCACCAGCAGTTAGCACAGCAAAGCCAGGAGCAGCGTGACTACACTGGAATGTTGAATTACTGATACGGTGTCTGCAGCCTGCTGGAAAACTGTGTCTGAGTGTGTATCATGTGGGAGTGTGACCAGGCCCCCACCCGGGGGGGGGGGGGGGGGGGAAGGAAGGAAGGAAAATGAAGTCTGATACGAATTTTTTTTCACACACTGTCAGCAAATTTTTTCATTTTGGATTGTTTGTTGGTAGCCAAGGTTATAGTAATGTGCTGGAAATATGAAACTTCTCAAATAGGAAGAGAACAAATGAAATCTCTTACAGATGCTTTTCTTAGGAAATGAGAAATGCATGAGAGCACTGGAGGCTCTTGGGGATTGTCTGTCTGTGTCACTAGGGCTCTGTGTGTGGGCTGTACTTCTGCTGTACTGGTACAGCATTTTATGACAATAAATGTTACAGAATCATCAAATAATTCAAATTGGAAGGGAATTCCATAGGATGTCTGGTCCAGCCTCCTTTTAGAGCAGAGCCTTGTCTGATGTAGTTTCCAGGATCTCTGAGGATGAAGTTTCCACCACCTCCCCAGACTCCTGTTGTACCTTTTGCAGGGATTGTCTTGGCTGAAGAAGACCCCTAAATAAAAGGCATGTAAAAAGGAGGAGAGAACACGGGTCAGTGGTTCACCAGGGATGTTTGGCAGAGAGAAGGGGATGGTGCACATTGGGTGTAATTTGCTTCACAGCCTTAAATATGAATAAAAGTCCAATTGGGATGAAACCAGCTAAATATTGAATTGAAAGCGGTAGAGATCTCCTGTGGCACACAGAGAGAGGAATCTTGCTTCTCCTTTAGCGAGCTGACGTGCACTTCCTTGCTGGCTCTTCTCTTTCCTTCATGTCCCACCAACCTTTTTCCCCAGTGTGCTCCTTTTCCTTGAACCGTGCTTCCATGTCTCACTCTTGCTTTCTGTGCAAACTAATGGAAGTGGTGCTGCTGCTTTTGAAGATTACTAAGTGCTTGCTCTGGCTGTTGTGTTGCAATCCCACAAACTTCTGCAGTCAGGTGGGGTTTTCTGAAGTCAGGATAGCGGTGGAGTGTGAACTGTGATATGGGTTCAGTGTGGCTTTTGTTCTGTCAGTAATATGTAGAAAAAAGTGGTATCTGATATCGCTCACCTGGATCTCAAGAGGACATTCAATAGGGTCTTTGAAATAAAGATGTCCCTTTCTCTCCCTCTCTCGCACCCCCAAATCTGGGCAACTTTGGATATAAGAGGAAAATTGTGTGAAAGAAACGGCTGGTTGGAGGGTGGAAAGAGAGATGTGAGTGAGGGCCTGGGTTCCATTGTCCAAGGAAGACAGTCCTGCCCTGGGCCTCTGCTGTCCAGAATTTTGTTCCTAAATGATCTTGGTGATCGGTGAATGCTGAAGAGATGTGCTGAACTGCTGAGAACAGCAAACTTTGGTGTCTAGAGCTATTTGGGGCTTCCCAAGGAGCCCAAAACATCCTCATCACAGAGCTGGCCTATGTGGCACAGGGCTGCTAAGAAACCTGTGCCTTGGGATGCCAGCTGGGATGCCCCATCCCTGTAAGTGTTGCAGGCCAGGCTGGCTGCAGCTTTGAGCAAGCTGGTCTAGTGAAAGGTGTAGCACTAATTGTTCACAGTCGGTGCCAGCTGAAGGTGTCAGGAATATCTTGGGAACAGATGGATGGTTTGAGTGTGATGAGCAGCGCAGGCCTCCTGCGGGGAAGGTTGCAAATGTCTCTGAAAGTATTTGTTACTCTCTTTGGTGGGTACCTCTGGTTCTGTGAGGTCTGTGAGGTTCTGTGTGATTCTGTAGTTGAAACTTGTGGCTAAGGAGGTGTTGTTGCTGAAGCACCAAAGCATTTCTGGAGCCACCGAGAGGCTGAATGCTGCAGAGCGGTTGTTGCTCTGGGGAGGGTGTGCCCATGGCATGCCAGAGAGTTACTGTGCAGTGATGGGCAGAGGGTCTGTATGCTGGAGACCTTGGTCTGGGTGCCTGCTTGCTGTGAAATATGTTGTGTTCTTGGAGAAGTGAGCTTCCAGGGTCGGTGGAGTTATATCTTGAGATACTGCTGTTCCTTGTAAGCCCAGGCTGCAGAGCCGAGGTGGGCTGAGAGTGGGTAGGTGATCTGGTAAATGTGACTCTGATTGCCAACCTCTGGAGTGGATGCAGGTGGCTGGGCATGCTGTGACTACTGTGGGTCATTTGGCTTCACTTTGGGCTTCTGGATTTGCATGAGTGCGTCAGGCTTGGTGTTGGGTCCAGTATCAGCCCCTGCCCAACTATGAGCAGAGCTGAAGACTGTGGGACGTGTGCTGCGGTCACTTCTGGGGCCAGCCGAGCTGGCCAGGCTGATGTGCTGTCTTCTCTTGTTGTTATGGGTCTTCCAGATTTTAAATTATCTAAAACGTCCTGAGCACCTCCATGGTCCCCTCAGACTGGTTTCTTGCTGCAGCAGGCTCCTGGCATGCTGTGCCACACACTGCCTGCTGTTCATGGGCCTTTCTGGGGTTTGGTGGGACCAGACCCTGTGCCCGTGTTGTTCTGCCTGCTCTGACTGTGATTTCATTCTGTTTGTCTCTTGTTCTGCCTCTTTAGTGATGGTCCCATCTGTCGAATCTGTCATGAAGGTGGAAATGGGGAGGGACTGCTTTCCCCATGTGACTGCACAGGAACACTGGGCACCGTGCACAAGAGCTGTCTGGAAAAATGGTTATCCTCCTCCAACACAAGTTACTGTGAGCTCTGCCACACAGAATTTGTTGTAGAGAGAAGACCAAGACCCTTGACAGAGGTACCATTTTCTTCCTGCTTCCTTTTTATTTCCATATCGTTTGAGAGAAAATGACTGATTGCCCTACTGTTCTTGTAGTTCTTGCTATCTCCTCCTCCTCGCAGTACCTTTGTGCTCACGAAGAAGAATCTATTTGGAGAGGTCAAGTCTCTTATCAGACCAAGTGATGTAGTTGCAAACACCCAGTAGTAGTGTTTGGGGCAGCTCCTACCTGTGACCTGCCCACGTGCCACCTGCCAGTGGCAAGCACTGTGCTTGTGGCTGTGCTTTAATGCCTGAGCATCAAAATGCAGATGTCACAACATGACTGACTGAAATATGAAGTTCTCATAAATATTCTTTTTTTGTTGCTGGTTTTAATCTTATCTCACAGTGTTGCATTAGTGCAGCTCTCTTGCATGTGCCTTCCTTGTCACGCTCTGTTCTGAAAAGTGAGATGTGGTGATTGCTGATACTGTTTGTAAAAGACCTGTCTTCCCATGACTAATATTGATGTGTGCTTCAAAGCCTTTGGGCCTTGCTCCTTCCTGCTGCTCTGTGCTCTTCCCAGTTGAAGGAGAAAACAGGACAGGGCTCAGCTGGTCCTTATGTTCCTCTCTGTACTGACCATAGGGGGATCAGTCTGTCAGCCCCCCAGAGTTGGAACATACAACCCAGGCTCTGGCTGGTGGGTTGGGTTTTTTTGTTTTGGGAACAAAGGGAGCATGGGCCAGGCCACTGTCTGACCTCAGAGTTCAAGTGTACCTCCCCAAAAGAGGAGTAAGTAAACTGGTGAGATACAATACAAGAGGCTTAAGGATTTGTTTTAGAAGATGGTTTAATATGTCTGAAATTGTGTGAGCTCTCCCCGTGTCAGTGTGCTGCTGGCTTGGCTTGGGGGTTCCTTCAACACACTGTGCAACTGCAGAGAAGCGTCAGTCTGCAGCTGGGCATTTACACTTAACAATTTTGGGAGCCCCACATTCCTGCAGCCATCAGCAGTGGGAGGATTGGGAGGTCTGGGAGCTGATTCTTAGCAACAGGCTCCTGTTACCTCTTGGCTGTCGGAGGTTTGTCGCTGCGTGCCAACAGAGCACGTGTGGAGGCAGGGCTGTTTCAGATTTGTAGTGATGACTGCTCTTGTCCACTCTCTCTTTCCCCTTGCCTCATCAGTTAGGTCAAAACTGAGTCACAACTGGAATTCTATGTTGCTTTTCACATCTCTGTTTCCATTCTCATCAGTTCCAGAGGTTGCTTCTTTTTTCTTCCCACCTCCCTCTGGAAACAAGATTTGTCCCCTCCTCCTTTCCACAGTCCCCAGCTCTATTTCTCACACTCCCATCTCCTCCCAGTGAACCTTGGAGTGGAAAAGACTCCACCAATTGGGGAAGCATTCAATCTTCAGTTTGCAAAATGGATATTAAGTTTTAATGACTATTTAACTTACAACTGACTGTCATGGACTTGACAGCCCCAGACAGGGGGAGGCTTTAGCCTACAGTGCTAACCCAAACCATGTGTTTAGCACAGTAGTTTGTATGAGCATTACCTCAGTGGTTACTGCTGTTGCGGTCTTACTACTTCTCTCCCAGCTGCTAGAGCGTATAAATGGCGCTTTGGCCAGTATCTCTCAAATGGTTGTTTCAGAGGTTGCAAAACACTGCTTTAAAACGTTTAGGAAGGGCTGTACCTTGGCTTTGAGGACACAGCGCAGGCAAGCCCAGGGACAGTGAGTTTGCTAGGGCTTATGCGGGCCAAGTTGTGAGTGCAAGTCACAGATGTTTTAGCTTAAGAGCTGGTAGAGGATTCCTGTCTAGAAACAAACACGTGGGAGTGCGTTTAGCCATCTTTCACAATGCTGTGGCACCTCGTAACAAGTATAGGCTTGGAAAACTGCACACTCAAATAAAAGCTCAAAGGCCAGTGTGTATTGGAGGAATTTCTCCTGTGACATCAACTCTGTGCCTCCATTTGGCATGAGGAGCTTGCTGGGAGAGTGGGACAAAAAAGTCCTGTCTGTACTCCAGTGTGGGTGAGTAAGTGTTCCAGGACAATCAGTTTTAATTCCTGATGAAATTTGTGAAAAGCCTCTCTGGACTAGAGGCTGTAAGGGTATGGTGATCAGCAAAGAAACTGTGAGTGCTGAGAGGTGATGGGTGGACAGCATTTAATGAACTCAAACACAGGAGAACTGCCACTGTGTTTTCAGAGAGGAATAGACTCCTTGAGCCATTACTGCCAGCTGGCAAAGGCTCTGGGATTCCAGTGATTTGTTACTTCTGGTATTTTGGGACTGTCTGTGAGCACAGTGAAGGGGATGATCTACCCCGTTGTGGTGTCTGCTGGGGAACAGCTTGCCTAAAGTGCCTTGTGAGCCTGGAGGCTGGTAAGCACCTGATGAAAAGTCTCCAGGTAGCTGGCGAGAGTGATCCCCACTGCAGAGCAGAGCCTTCGTGGTGCAGCCCCAGGGCAGTTCCCTTGCCAGCAGCTCAGGGGCAGTAAGGTTTTCCATGGCTTGGAAAGCAGCATACAGCCTGGTTTAGCACATCTCATGGTAGTATAGTAGGCTGCTCTTGCCTGGCAGCACGTGCCCCCAGGTGTGGAGTGCTGTGGGTGCGGTGCCGGCAGCGTGTGCCAGGCCCTGCTCAGCGCCATTCAGCTGATCAGCACACATGCTCTGTGCCTGGCACACCACAGCTGGAGGGCTCCTGCTAGAGCAGAATGGCTCACCTGGCTGCAAAGACCACCTGGTTTTGTTGTATTACTTCCACCATGCTATAAACCCTCTGATCCTTGCCTGGAGCCTGGGGAAAGTGTCCTGGAGTTCAGTTTCTCATTTTCCTTGGGAGCTGTTACAGCCACTCTGAGCTCCTGCACCACTGCATTCTGTGCTGGGCAGAGGCAATGACAGTGAGTATGTTTCACCCCGTGAGGTTTGCTGGGGCTTAGAGGTCACTTAGAGGTCAAATGACCGAGTGTGACCGCTTTGGGAAGCTCCTGCTGGTAGCAGAGGCTCTGCCCTTAGTGCAGAGCTCTTTGGAAGGAGCTGATAACCCCTTGGCCAGCTGGCTGGCACTTTCCATTAATGCTCTGCCTGCAGTCTCGTGCAATCTCATCCCCACACCAGACTGGGCTGCAGCTCTTCACCAAATACTTTTGAGAAGTGTCATCCCCAAGTTGTTCATCTGTTTCTGAGAAGAGGGCTGGGGAAAGAGGCTGCTTAGTCATTTAAAAATGTCACTGTTCCCCCAGCCACCTTATCTGGGAAGTTCTCTGCCTCTTGGTTGTGGGGAGGGGTGGGGAGTGTTTTGAAACTTTGGGGGAAGTGATGTTTGTAGTGAGTGTGCTGTTGAGTAGCCCTGATAAAAATTCACTGCTCACCAAGTAAAGCTGGGAAATCAAAATAGAAATTAAGAGCAGAGGATAAATGAGTGGAGACTAGGACTAGGAATGATGCGGGAGCATGCTGCATGGCAGTGGTGTTGATGAAAGGGTCTGTTCCGTGTGTGAAAGGCTGTCCAAACATTCTAGCTTTCTTTTGCCATCACCTGACCACAAGAGAATTCATTAACATGCTACCTGCTGCTATTGGGTCTCTGAGGAGAAAGCAGCTCTTGCTGTTGGCTCTGCCGTGTCCTGCCTTTCCAGCCTGGGTAAACTTAGAGCTGGTCATAGTGGCTGCAGTGGTCACTGGTCAGCACAGCTGATCTCTGGGAAGGGACCATCAGCTTCATTAAGAACTGGCTTTGTCCATGTGGTTTTGAAGATCCTTCAGAAGGAGAGAGCCTGAGGCTGATTCTGGGCTGGAGGAGACATTTTGGTGAGTGCTGGGGGGAAGCTACATGGTCAAGTTGAAATGCTTCTGTGTAAACTTCCTGGTTTCTGGGAAGTCAGGAAACACCATGACCAAAATTGCCTTCGTTTTTACTTCAGGCCTCTTATCTATCTGTGTTACAGTGTGGTCTTCATAGTCACAGGCTGTGTCTTCCAGATGCAGTGCATGGATGGAAGATGCTCACTAGCTAACTTTGTTGATCCTGCTGTGTGCTTGTGTCCCTACTCACCAAGACCAAACTATTAATTTTCTCACGAGCTTCTCTGGGGTACTTATTGCTGTGACATCCGAGCATTTCACAAACAGTAACTGAATTTTGCATCCTCCTTTACAGAGGAAAGATGTTAACTTTGTCCAGTATGGATTAAAGATAATTTGTTAATAGAATTGTACTTTTGTTTTCTTTAAGCAGCCATTGATTTATGTTGTGGTCTGTTCAATGTAAAAACAGTAGCAGTGTTGACTGACAGTGTGCCTGATCTCTGAACCCGGACTGGGGAGCTCCTCTGAGCCCAGAGCCGGCTCAGGCAGCCGCAGGCTGGCCCAGGGGGTTAACATCTCCTGCAGTTCAGTCTAGTTGAGCTATTTTTTAACTAGAAAGCTGGTCAAAAGCTAAAAAAACCATGAAAGGCTTTAGTAAACTGTCAGGCTGTGAGATAATGGGCTGAGTGCTTTTTGGGGACATGTTTTGAACCCCTGCAGGTGGAGATGGAGAATTGACCTGCAGCCCTGGGTGGAGAGTTCTGTAGCCAGAGGTGCAGGATGCTGCTGCCTGTGCTGTGAGAGGACAGAATGGCTTCCGCTTGGCTCTGAAGTGGTCTCCAGCACAAGACAGTTGTGGACCAGGTTTCTTGAGTGAGGAGCATGTCCCCATCAGAGAACAAAGTGGCCAAGCCTTGGAGTGGGATGGTTTTCCAATACTTGATTTTCTAGGCAATTGTTAATTTAGTGGGCCTCTGTGTGTTTGCAGGGAAGTGATCTATGACACTCTAGCCAGCATGGCTGGCATAGTCAAAAAAGGCAAAATACTTTCTGTGTTCCCTGGAAGATTTCGGCATTTGATATTTACATTAAGTGTTTGAAGTGTAAGTTGCAGCACACACAGCTTTCCTGGAGGAGGTCCTTTCCTCTTTGTTCTCATAATATCATGCACAGGAAATGCCCAGTTACTACTCAGGATTCTTTTTCACGGAGTATCTGTACCTTTGCTGTCCAGAGCATGGTAGAAGGAGGAGTATGGGCCTTTGGACCTGAAGGATTGTGCAGCTTGGACAGCTCTTTCTCCCAGGCCACAGGTGGTCATACAGCTCTCTAGGCATGATTGAGTTTATTTGTCCTAATGTTTCATGCCTTAAATCTGCCTCAGCCAGACCTTGTTCTTTAAAGTCCTATATAGTGTATGGAGAGAAGGGAATACCTCTTGTGATCAATTAATTCCTGCCTCCTTAGAAGGCTCAGTTAGGATGTGTCATCTTGTCTGGAGAAGCCTGCCTCTCCCTGGCTATAGGAGAACCGGGATAAGTGGTGTTACAGGCATCTTGTGTATGAGTCAAAACATTGCCTCCCCTGCCTCTGTCCTTAGTGTTCTCCCTTGCACATAAACTCTTCTCTTTGGTCTGGGGCAAAATCCATCACAAACCTATTTTCTCTCACAAAGTGCTCTTCCTGCTGGAGATACTTTGTCCTTTGGGATTTCAGGCAGAGCTGCGGGGATGGAGGCATTTGGGACCGTTTTGGATGTGATGTGTATTTCCAGAAAGCATTACCAAGGGTGACAGTGTGGCTATGTTTCTACAGCCACGAGCCTTTCTGTACAGCTCCTGGCCTTCTCCCTGGCTGCAGCTCACTGCCCACAGAGGGAGGTGGGTGGGTGGGTTGGTCTGTATTGGTGTACGTGAGCCCATTCCTGCCCATTTTTACTTTCCCAGGTAACCAGCAGAAGTATTTCCTTTCCATGGCCGCCTTGTTCTGTGTGTTTTGCTGTGGCACCGACCCTCTCATTTCTCTCTTCAGTTCATTAACCACTTGTAAAGTGTTTCAGCTTCAAGCTATTGTTAATTTTGTCCCCTCTGAGTGTTTCTCAATGGTCTGAAGAGAAACACCACCTCGGCAGCCCAAAGACTCCTGTTTGGGGCCATCTGCCCCTGCTGTGAGCCAGCTTTGCTTTCCCAGCTCTGTCGGCTGGGCGCAGTCCTGGCATGGTGGGGTCAGGTCTGTGCCCCAGCCCAGGTCTCTGTGGAAATGTCCCAGGGCTGCAGGTCAGGCAGGTGTCAGAGCAGCCGCTGTCTAGTCCCAGCAAAGATCACTCCGTACTCCAGAGGAAGGGTGTATTTTTGTTCACACATCATGCAAATACCAGGGAGAGGAGCCTGGAGGTTTCAGGTCTCTGCTCTGAGAGTGGACACAAAGGCTCTGGCTTTGCTAAAATTACTGGGAGGTTGAAAGTCAACATACCCTCATGGTGAGAGCTGTCAAGTAAAATGGAGGACTTGTTCCATAATGCTTCTCCAAGCATTTAATACCTTTGCTAAGGCAAAACTCATTTAAGACATCACTAAGACATAATTTAAGACATCTCACTAATTCCAAAAAATTATTTCTCTGGTGAGCCAGTCACTCATGGAGCAGTCCAGCCACACCTTTTGTTTCCCTATTTCTGTTCTTGCAAGCAAGTCTCGTGAGGGAGTCCCGAGAAAATTCTGCTTCCATATCTTCAATGCTGGTATTTTCCAGCAATGTGTGTGTTAACAGGTTTATTTATAAATGGGCTGCTTTAGTGATTCTTGTGTGCTCCTTGCCTCCTCAAAACAGCTCCTTCTTCCAAGGGTGCTGTGCTGTACAGGAGCCTGACAGTTTTTTGCTCCTCCTGTTTTTCTTGGACTTTATGGTGCAATTTTGATTAAAGATGATTACTTTTCAATGATTGCTAATACTTTTGGTTCACTTAAACTGGATATTTTATGTAAGTCAGTGGATTATTTTTTGGTCTCTTTCAAGCACAATGTCACATGTAATGAAATGTGTTTGAAATTCTCTGAGATGTTGCTTGACTGTGTGGATCACACTGGAGTAGGGGACACCTCCCATGGGTCTGTCATGTGCAGTCCTTCTGCTTTGTCTCCTGAGTCTCCTGCACCTTTGTGGCTGTGGGAAGTGCTGCAGAGATGTCCCTGGAACATGCAAAGGGAAGTTTGCAGGCAGGAATTGTGATGTTACTTCTTCTTACGTTATTAGGGGAAGAAGTTTTGCCTCTGGGCGCAGCGCCTGGTGCAGCACTCACTGCCCCCCCTCCAGTTCAGAGAACTGAACTGTGATATAAGCTCTCCCCCACCCTTCCTCCAGCCTTATCTTCCTTACAGACAGACTTTTCCCTTTGCTTTCCTCGAACTCTTCTGCTGAACTCACTGCACCATTGTCTGATCTGTGTTCCTCTACCCTTCCCCAGCCCACCTCTCTCCTTGCTCAATACACACCTCTTTTAGACTCCTGGATCTAGTGAAAAACAAATCCCTCTTGGTTCCAGCTGAGTTCCCACTCCTCTAATCTTTTCCTTTCTCTCTTTACTTGCGTTTGCTGTCTGGAGATGCTGTTCACAGATCCAATATGAGATCCTCTTGGCACTTCTCCGTGCAGTCCCGGGTGCTGCTCTGCAAACTGCAATGGCCTGTTTGGGGCCAAAACAGGAAATACTTCATCCCTGCACTCTTGGCACTCACCAGCACTAGTGTCTTCCTTACATGCCCATCTTCACCACTTTGTCCGCGCCTGTCTGTGCTGTGATGATCCAGAAGACCACTGGGCTTTCTCTGAGGTGCAGCTGCTGGCAGTGCTGGGATCCCGTATTTGCGCATGTCGTGGGGTGGCATTTGCCATGGTGACACCAACCATGGAAGCACATGCTGCTCTGGAGGAAAGTGTCCCAGTGACCTGCAGCGCTGCTTGGGTCTGTTCCTCTCCTGACCACCACTTCTAGTGCTCCTAAATCTCTTGGGTCAGCCCAGAGCCCTGTATTTCCCAGCAGCTGAGGGCATAGGGAAGACTTTCATGCCCGTACAAGGAGAGATTTGGTCTGTGGAGGTTTGTGGAGTGTCGGTGGCAGGTAGTTAGGGAAAGGAGGATGAGGAGGGGCAGCTTTGTGCTGCAGCATTTAAACTGCTTTGCTTGCGGGGCTAGGGGCATTTCTGGGTCTTGGCTTCCTGAACTCTGGGTACTCTGTCAGAAAACATCCCTTCCCACCTTGGTGACGGAAACAGGACCATTCTGCTGGGGCTGCCCATGGAGCCCATCAGCCTGCAAAAAGGTTTTGGTGCAAGCTCAGAGGAGGGATGTGACAGTCCCTCATCTGAAGCTGTATTTTTTGATTCAACATGTTTCTCAGGACAGGGACAGGGCTAATAGTGCTGCTGTGATCAAGGTCATGTGATTTTTTTCTGGCTTCTATAGCCGGGCACCAGGTCAGCAGTAGAAGGAAAATCACCAGGCACCTGAGAATCCACAGGGTAACTGTTTAATGGGCAGAAAGCACATGGGATGTTTTGTAATGCAGCCAAATACTTGTGTGGTGCTGTAGGTTGCCATCATGCTGTAGCTGTGCAACACGTGGGGAACTCTGGCAGGGTCAGCTGGTAAGGTTGGCAGGTCACCCTGGTCCTCACTCATGCCCATCAGAGCAAGTGGTGCAGGTGCAAGGCTGGGAGAGATGTGAGCATGTGCTGGCTGGAGACTGCTGGTCCCTGCAGTGCCGGTACTGTCCTGCACTGAGTGCTGCACGTGGCGTGTTTGTGAAACGGGCTGACAGCTCGTGACCACAGACATTTGGCCACACAGGGTAAGTCAGCTGTAAAAATCGGCGAAAGCTAGTTTTTAAAACACATTTATAAGCCCCCAGACAGACCACAAGGTGCTGAGTGCTGCTGGGAGAGTCCCTCTTCTGTGCACTCCTCTTGGTCCCGAGGGGCAGAATGCAGCCCAGCCCTGAGATACATGGAGCAGCAGGTGCTGGGATGGACAGGCTGCGAGACTGCTCTGATATGCTTTGAGCTCTGCTCTTGGCTTCCAGAGGAGCTGATGATGTCCTGGTGCCTATTACTGCCTGCTTCTCTCCTGCCTTCCATCACCTGGGCTCACCCAAGCTTCATGGGCACTGCAGCACCCAAAGGTCAGCTTCTCATCATCCCAGAGCCCTGCTGTGGCTCTCAGAAATGAGCTCCCTTCCACAACCCTGCTGATCCCAGTATCTGGGAAAGCCTCAGGATCATGCTGGAGGACAAAGAAATGTGGTTGTACCCAGAATTCTGTCACACAAGCAGAGAGAACTTGTTTCAAGCAGGATCTAGGACTCAGCTCGTAGCCCAAATGGGCAGCAAGCAGCCACCTCTGCCTCTTTCCCGTCAGTCTCAGACATGATTGCAGCGTAGAAGCTGCTGGAAGAAGACCAAGTTGTGCTTTTGTTTCTTTCCCATGCTTACTTGATAGTTTTCCCTACAAAAATTGTTTAATCTGACTGAGCACTTTATGGATTGTTTGCAAAGTTTATTTAAAGTCCCGTATGCACCAATATGTTGCTGTGCCAGAAATGCTGCGCCCTTAGGGTGGTTTATTGTGTTCCATTTTTTTTACTGTGTCAGTGCATATTTGCAAAGTAAATCAACTACTTCAAAAGGAAATTAATTTGCTTCCTGCCTTTATATGTTTGGCTGTCATCTTGGGGAGGAGGAAGGAGTTTCAAAAGTCACAGGGAATATAAATAGAATTAAGTTGCAGTAAAATACCTGTCTGCCTGAGCTTCTTACTGTACAAGGGTCAAAAGTGTCCCAAGATGTCCTGTTGCAGGGAATGGGGTGCTCTGGGCTTGCTGCTAGAGGGAACTTGGTCCAGACGGGGTGATTTTGGCACTCACCTGAGTGCTGTGTCACCGGGCAGCCCTGTCCCGGTTGGACTGGGGAGAGCCTGGCACATGGCTGGGTTTGAGCACTGGGGCTGCCCAGGAGGTCCACCCTCACTTCCTCCCAGGGCTGCTCAGACTGCATGTGTGGTCTTTATCGTCCCCATGCAGCTCATCACACTGATCTCTGCAGAGCCATGCAAGGGGGGACCTGCAGGTCTGCCTCCCTTCTGCCAGCTCCTGTCCAAAAGACAGTTCTTCCTGCTCTGAAAGCTGCCTGGTGGAGAAGGACCTGGTGGTGCTGGTGAGCACTGGCTGAATAGGAGCCAGGTGGCCAAGAAGGCCAATGGCACCTGGCCTGTACCAGCCATAGTGTGGCCAGCAGGACCAGGGCAGTGACCGCCCTGTGCTGGGCACTGCTGAGGCCCCACCTCAAATCCTGGGGTGGTCCCTTTCTCCAAGAAAAGACACCGAGGCACTGGGCTGTGTCCAGAGAAGGGCAAGAGAGCTGGGGGAGGGGCTGGAGCACCAGGAGCAGTTGAGGGGAAGCTCAGCCTGGAGAAGAAGAGGTTCAAGGGGGACCTTCTGGATCTCCACAACTCCCTGACAGGAGGGGGCAGCCAGGTGGGGGTTGGACTCTGCTCCCAGGGAACAGGGACAGGAGGAGAGGAAACGGTCTCAAGCTGTGCCAGGAGAGGTTTAGGTTGGATATTGGGAAAATTTCTTCATGGAAAGGGTTGTCAGGCTTTGGAACAGGCTGCCAGGACACTGGTGGAGTCACCATCCCTTGAAGTGTTCAAAAAATGTGTGGATGACTTGAGGACATGGTTTGGAGGTGGTGCTGCATTGATGGTTGGACCTGATGATCTTGGAAGTCTTTTCCAATCTTAGTGATTCTGCAATTCTTTGAGGTTTTCTTCTGGCTGTCTGCCCATCAAGTCATGCTCCGAATGGCTTCAGAATCAATGAAAGTTCCTTGGCTGTTACCACAGAAGTGTTCAGATGATTCAGGTCAGATCCCTAAAATATTGTGGTTATGAGTCCTCCCAGCTGAAATTCCTGGCCAGGCTCATACCTGTCTCTGCAGCATCCTCTCCTCCACTCATGGCCAACTCAATGTCCTGTCCCAGGGTGCTGCAGAACCTGCTGCTCCTGTGGCTCTAACCAGCACAGCTACCCTCTGTTCCATGCCCAGGTTTGCCAGCTCCCCCTTGTCTTTCCCATTTCCACAAAAGTTGGCTGTGCTTCCAGTCGCATTCTTATCCTTCTGCTCTGTGTCACTGAAAATCCCTGCTGCAGTTAAATCTGCACTCACCTGTGTGCCCCCTGCCCTGCTTCCTTCTGGGCCTGCTCTCTCTGTGTGCCTCTGGCCAGCCATGTCCTCAGGTTACCTGTCCCGAGGTCTCACTAATTTCTTGCATACCTGCCACCACCACTTCTGTATTGCTTCTTAAATGGTGGTTTCTGAGTAGGAAAGGAGCTTTGTGTGCAGAGTTCTCAGATGGGTCCCTTCCCAAGCTGCCTGTTCCAAAGCAGGTACCATACTCCAAGTCTGGCAGTAGGATTGGCCTGACAGCCCAGACCCTGATAGTCTCTTCCCTGCTCTGCCTGTGCCTTTTCAATAATATTCTCCAAGTTTTATTTAAAAATAACATTTAAAAATCCTGAATGAGGCAGTCATCTTTGGGCAGGGAAGAAGGAAGAATCTGCAGGCCAGCACACATAGATCCCAGCAAAGATGTGCTGTAACAATTTGGTATCTGTAGGAACCACAGCTTCTTGCTATTCTAAAAAAGGAAAGGCTGAAAATAGCATATCCCCAGGAAAATAGAACAATTGCTGTTGCTGAAGTTAAGTATCTAAAATGAACCCACGCTGGAAGCAAGTCAGGGCTCCCAAAAGAAGGAAACATTTGGAAATTGCCTGTGAAACTCTAAAATGCTTTGATTCTCCCAAAGGAACCCAAGGGCTAGATTTGGGACAGATGCTCTTACAGCTTGGCCTTGCTGCAGACCCCAGTGCCCCTGTTTCCCACAGCCCCTTCACCAGTTACAGAGTCCTGGGTCTGTTTCTGTTGAAGCTCAGTCCAAGACCTGTCAGATGAATATTAAGCCAGGCTTTACTGAACTGATGTCCTGCAGTGCCTGCTCCTCACTGCTCCAGAGGAGAGCCCAGGAGCTTCTGTATTCATGACTGCCTTCCCCTGTACACGTTCTTCAGCTGTTTCTTCAATTTCCCTTGTTAATTGTTAAATCTAGACTTGACACTCTCTGGTTCCATTGTGGAGAAGGTTTATGTGAGTCAGGCAGGTCCACCCAGGCTGCACAGTGCAGGCGGGAGCTCCGCAGCTCCGCCTGCCATGTGCGCTGCCTGTCCTGGACTGATCCCCTTCTCCTGTCCTTCCTGCAGTGGCTGAAGGACCCCGGGCCCCGCAATGAGAAGAGGACCCTGTTCTGCGACATGGTGTGTTTCCTGTTCATCACTCCTCTGGCGGCGATCTCGGGCTGGCTGTGTCTGCGCGGGGCCCAGGACCATTTGCAGTTCAACAGCCGGCTGGAAGCCATCGGACTCATAGCACTCACTATAGCACTTTTCACGATCTACGTCCTTTGGACGCTGGTAAGTGCCAGCTGCCGGGGTCCTGCTCCTGCTCAAACAGGAGCTGGAAGCACTGGCTCACACCTCCTCAGTGCCACCTGCTGTTTCTGCTTCCCTGTGTGAGAACACCTTGGGCTCTTCCACTTGAATGTCCATTTAGTTATCTTCATGTGCGAGCTGCTAAAGTTGTTGCTGAGAATGGAAAAACCACTTCCTGGTCATCTGCTTTCCAGACTGTCACAGTGTTCCCCAAGTGTCACGTATCTGGCACAGACTTGCCAGAGCTGGGATGGGGCTGGGGCTGGGTGGGAAGGGCTTGGGGCTGGGTCAGGCAGTGGCCCATCTGTGGTACAAGAAGAAACACAAACTTGGGCAGTGCAGGGGAAAAGTAAAATCTGGAACACGTTTGACTCCTAAGTAATTTACCATCGTGTCCCCCTGTGCTTTTGCTGCTCAGCACAGACTGGCCATGCCCAGACAGGGCAGACTGGCCTTGGGGATCTCTGGCCACAACTAAACAAATTCCTATGCAGTATTTTTAAGGTGTGGGTAACACAGAAGGTGTGTGCGAAGAACTCTCTGGCCCTGGGGAAACCTGTGGCTTGTCTGATGCTGGGTTGTGTGGTCGGCCCCGAGTCAAGGCTTGATAGCCAGCCTGCCCCGGCCCACTGCTGCATGGGGGGCACTGGGGATTGCTGGGAACCTGCACTTGAGCCAATCTGGGTGTTGAACTGATCCGTGCTGAGAAAGAGCTTCCTCCAGATGCCTCATTTGGCATCTCTGGATGTGCTGAACTAGGGGGCAAGGAACTTGTAGCTTTCAAGGAGCTGAGAAGAGCAGGACAGCGAGTGCGGGTTTGGGTGTGGCACAAGCGGCGGCTCAGTGGGGCTGCCTGGCCCCTCCCCAGGGCCCTGGGGCTGCTCTCTCCAGGGGCTGCCAGGCCAGGGACTTCTCTCTGTTTCCCATTCACTTTTTTTGTCTTGTGTTACTGGGTGGACTTCTGGGTTTGGATCTTGATTTTGGCTCTTCTGTTCCAAGCCCTGTGTGTGCTCATGCCCTGTCAATGCCCTTTTCCAACTGCTTGCTGGGAAACACCATTTTGGGAAGGGAAGAAGTACACTTGATGCAGGAGAAATAGTGGGACCCCAAAAAGCTGGCAGTTCTGTGGGCAACAGAAATTCCCCAGTGCATTTCCCTGCCAGGTGGTGTTCCAATTTCTCAGAGTAACCCCTTCCCCTGGGGCTGGACACTCCTTACAACTCTCCCCCACAGACTTGGTAGCCAGGGCAGGATGAGCTGGCACTCAGAGCAGCCGCTGCTCTGGGGGCAAGAGTGCCTGGGGGCAAAGCTGGAGCCACTCCTTGCACGGGAGCCATGGAGGAAAGTCTCCATGCTGCGTGTTCCTGCATGAAGCTTGTTTCTGTAGGAAGCCAAGCTAAAATTGGAAACCTTAAGAGGAAACATTTCCATCTTCTCCATCTCAGGACTGGTAGGGAGGAGCTGTAAACCTGGAGGAAATGGAAAAATATTTGTGCAGTAACGAGTCCTGACTAAAATGGCTCTAATTCTGCTGTGCTTCACTTTTCCTTGAGCAGAGGAGGACTTTAGGTGAAGCCCCTTTATTCATATTCAGCTCATTCAACCCTGGGCTGTGCAGTACAAGGGGCTGATATGTGGGAGGAGGTTCATGGCGGTAATAAGCATGAGGGTTGTGAGAGGCTATAGCCAAGGCTGCAGCTCCTTCATGAGGTTTCCACCATTAGCTCCCCGTTCTCTGAAGACTGGGAGATGTGTTTGTCAGCAAACAACCTTATTGCCGCAGTCCCTCTGCAACAGGAAGGAGGGGTGTGCACAGATCAATAAGGTGAATTACCTCAGTGCCACAGTGGCACAGCTTCATTTCTCATAAGATGTGTCGTAGACCCATCCCGAAGTAATAGTTTTACTGAGTTTTCCATGTCAGATGCACTTCCTGGTACGTCCTAGTTGCCAGCTAAATGCTTCCTGTAAGAAAGCCTGGTTTAGATCAGTGGCTGACTGGATTCAGTATTTAAGCTGAACTCGAAGCTCCCCTTGCAGGGCTGCTCTGAAACTGCAGGGCCAGCTCCTGCCTCTGCTGGGCTGCTCTGGGTGCCTCCAGCCTTTGCATCCTCCGCTGTCTCCCTCTGGGTGGACAAGTCTCCCAGGCCACATTGTTGTCAGAAAAAAATGAGTCCAGCTGCTGTCCTGTTGCAGACCAAGGAGGGAAGGTTTTTGCACAGGGTGAAGAAGGTCCCCTGGGATCTGTGAGATGGGAGGAGGCTGGTTGGATTCAGACCCTTGTTTTTCCCACCCAAGGTGCTAGCTGCAGCCTGGGGCTGGATGAAGGGGTGAGTTGTAGCTCATTCCCACCATATTTCACCAGCCCGGACCTAAACCCAGCTGAGCAAACCCCGTCCCACTCTGCTGGTGCTGCCCAGAAGGCCCCTTTGGCTCTGCCCTGCTCAGCCTGGTGTCACCAGGAAGGGATTGATTGCTTGTCAGAGGCTGGGGACATGGAGTGCCCCAAACCGTGTCGGGGTCAGTGCTGTCTCCCTTGCCTCAGGATAAGGGATCCCCAGAGGCGGAGGGGTGCTGGCATCTGGCTGTGCCTCCGGCACGAGTGGCGGGGGTTGGTGACAGAGCGCTGCGTTCTCACCCGCCAGGTCTCGTTCCGCTACCACTGCCAGCTGTACTCGGAGTGGCGAAGGACCAACCAGAAAGTCCGCTTGATGATCCCAGCCTCGCGGAGCCCTCACCCCGTGCCCCACTCCCTCCTCTCCACCAAGCTCTTGAAGAAGACCGCGGATGAGACCACCGTCTGAGCCATCCCGCGGCTAGCCAAGGTGGAGGGTCGAGTGTCCCCGCAGGCCCCGGGAACACGGCAGCTGTGGGGGCACTGGAAAACAATCATCCCACCCAACGGGACTCTGTGCTCAGCACGTGCTTTAGACCTTGGCAAAGAGACACATAATCAACATCTGTGTGTGAAATGGCCCAAAAGAGCCTGATGGCAGAAAATGCCTGTCTGCAGGGACACGTTCCTATAACTAAATACCGTATGTGGAAAACATCTCCCTCTCTCTCTATATATATATATCTATATATAATATTATTTTTTAATGGCCATGCATATTGTGTTTCAGTCCTTTTGTGTTGATGTTCTAAGCTTCAGGATAGAAGCTGGCAGCCTGATCTCATTCAGAGGTTAAATCAATGCCTTTTCTCCAAATGAACATATGAAGAACATTTCTCATCAACCATTCTTGAAAGTCCCCTTCTCCGTTGCACTAAATTGGTTTTGATATACTGCAGCAGCCTTCCCATTACTCTTTGGTCTCTTTTGTGGTGTTCTGTCCTTTCTAGGAAGTTGAGTGTTTTTAATAATTATAATCCCAGAAGGAGTAAAATGACGTAATACCGAATGGAGACATTTTGTATTGTAAAGTACTGTAATTTTGAGAATTTCAAAATCAGTTTCACAATGAGAGAATCTTTTCTGGTGCAGACATGATCTCACAAAATGCTTTCCTTGAGATCCTGCCTCATCCCCAGGACTCGGATGCACTCAGCCCTTGGTCTGTCTGGCAAAGGTAGATGGAGGATCCGAGGGTGGGGAGTGATGGCTCTGTACTAGCTAAACCTACCATTGCCTTTTGCTTTGAAAAGATTGAGAAAGGAGCTTTCCTGACCCCAGAAGGTGGGAGTTGGAGTCTCTGTTTGCTGATGTCCTTTCACCACCTTGAGGCTGGACCTCCCATAGCATCAGTTCCACACGTACCTTAGGGGACAGGCCATGCCCTGCGGTGCTGGCAGGACACAGGTGCTCTTGGCTGTCTCTGCACTTTATTTGCACATTCCAGAGGAGCTGCTGGGATTGGGTTCATCTCTGGTAGTGCTGCCTGCCTGTTGTGTCCTCTAGTGAAATCCCCCCAGTTTGCCGATTCCCACAGAACAGGCTCTGGGTCCCTTGTCCTGTGGGGCTGGTGTTCCTCCTCCTCCTTTCACCTGCATTTCCAGCACATGCAGCTCTCGAAGCCCTCTGTCTCAGAGTGCCCCCTTTGCCAAAAGTCTCCCTGGTTTGGCTTTGGTCCTTGCCTCTGCCACCTCCTCACCCTGCCAGACAGTGCCCATGCCTGGTGCTGAGCTTTCCTGAGCCTCCTGAGTGGTGTGGGCTGTGCCCTGCTGGGTGCTCTAGAGGTGTATGCAGCTGCTTGGCTGGAGCCTGGGCTCTGGCTCCATGGTGCTGAGGGTAGAGAGCAGGCAGGAGGCAGGCTCCCAGGGGCCTATGTCCTTGCAGTGGGCGGTGGTGGTCATAATACTATGTCCCTCTGCCCATTTGCTGAAAGCAAGTGGATCAGTGCAATGCCCTGCGACATGGAGATCTGTAATTTCCTGAATTCAAAGCACCATGTGCACTTCCTCCTCCTCGTCTCTGGCTGCAAAGCAGGATGTGTTTCCTTATGTGTTCCCTCACCCTGGGCTGGAAGTTGCTGGTGGCATGAGCAGCAGGGACCAGTGTGCCATCTCACCCAACAGGATTGCTCCAGCCCTGGGCCCTGGTCTCTGTCTGCTCTCCTCCATCTCCTCTCCCAGGGTTCCAGTGCAACTTGGGGATACCCCAGCACACTTTGTAGCAGCCTCTCTGTGCCCTGAGGGCTGCTCTGAACTGGTCTCTCTTCCAAGCATGGGGGGTGTGACCATGGGGTGAATGTCCTCTGCTACAGCCAGGCCGCACATCTCTGCTCCCCATTCTCGGCCAGCCCCCCTGACTGTCCCTTCCCTTCTGCCATGTACCCATGGGTGTCTGCCCTTTTCCCAGTCATGCAGGGATTACTCTGCCCCTGGTACTCTTGGTGGAGAGGCTGCTGCAGCCCAGATCCAGTCACAGTCCCTGCCCCAGTCCCACACAGGCACTCCCCACTCCGCACACCCCTTCCATGGCAGCAGGCTCTGCACCACTGCTCTGTGCCTTGTCCTGGGTGCCCCTTCCTTCAGCCCCTTCCCAACAACCCCCTTGTCACCAGGACATCACCAGTGAAGAAGAGTGGGGGGTGGTTTAACCTTCCCAGCCCTGGCTGCCTCCCAGGAGCTTGGCCCCACAATGCACCGAGTTCTGGCAGGTGATGAGGGATGCGCTCTCCCACAGCACGTCCCCAGGGTAAGGACTTAATGGAGCCAGTGTTCCAGTTAGGAAACCCACTGTCAATCCAAATATGCAACTGTGAAAGCCAGAAGCCCCTGGCTGGGGCAGTGGGGGCCTGGCCCTGTGCAGCTGTGTGGCTGCGGCTGCACTCAGCATCCTTGGCTTTATTGTCATTGCCAATAATTGGAGTTGTTGCATGTGCCCCTGCAAGACCCAATAGTGACTCTTTGAGTCTTGTCCTCCTTCCCAGAGGAGATGTTCAGCTCGTGGATGTGGGCAGTCGGTGTCTGACCCACCATGTTCCAGTGTGTTCTGGGGAAACGGGCTGTGCAATGGTGTAAATAAAAGTGAGACAAACTTTGGGCTGTTGTGTTGTTACTGGAGGGGGCCAGGGCTGCAGAGCCCAGGCTGCCTCCCTGAGAGCACCCCCAGCACCGCCTGCCCAGGGCAGCTGCCCTGACCAGCCCCCAGAGCCCCAGCAGAAGGTTTCAAAGTTGGACAAAACCCAGGGCTTTTGTCATTTCTGGGCAGTTTCTTTGTCAGTGCACAGAAGCCTGCCTGGCGTGGGCCAAGCAAGGCAATGATGTTTGGGCCAAGTCAAGAGTCCTTTGGCCCTTGGTTGGGCCAGGGTGTGTATGGGGCTGCACGGAGCGACCCTGGTGCTTCCCATGACGCTGCCTCGCAGAGGCTCCTGATGCTGCCCCTGTGAGTTGCCTGACCCAGGCCTGCCCATGGCCCTCCAGCCCAGCCCCTCGCTCCAGGGCCGTGGGAGACACCGGACACCTCTGTGAGCCCATGCTCTCACCTGGTGACCCTGGTGGGGTCATGGTGAGCTGTGTCTGAGGTGTGTCCAGTTGTGTCCCAGATGTGTCCAAGCTGTGTCTGACTATGTCCCAGATGTGTCCAACAGTGTCCACTGCCAGGCTGTATCCAACTGTGTCCGAGCTGTGTCCAAGCTGTGTCCGACTGTGTCTGAGTTGTGTCTGTGTCCCAGATGTGTCCAACAGTGTCCGAGCTGTGTCTGAGCTGTGTCCAAGCTGTGTCCAGCTGTGTCCAAGGTGTGTCCGACTGTGTCGGAGCTGTGTCAGAGCTGTGTCCAGGCTGTGTCTGTGTTTGCGCTGTGTCCAGCCTGTGTCTGAGTTGTGTCTGAGCTGTGCCCAAGTGTGCAAGAGCTGCTGGCAGCTGCAGGGCAGGAGCTTTGCTCTGAGTGCTTGCTACCAGCTGGCTCCAAGAGCCATCCAGGGCCAGCACCATGGCAGGGGCTGCAGGGCAGTGTGGGCAGGATGCCTGCCCAGAGCTGGGCCTGGAACCTCAGGGCAGAGACTTGGGCAGCCATCGGTCCCTATTCTGTGGGGTAGTGAGGAGCCCCAACATCCCCTTCAGCCTTGGCCCCTGGCCCTGGGCCTGTGTTGTAAATCTGATCACACCACTCTTGCAGCGGAGGGTTGGAAATTGTGAAGCTGCCCATTTAAAGTGCCACTCAAAGCACTGCAACACCAATGTTGGATGCATTTCCGAGGTCCTGGACAAGGCTTTAGCCTTGGGCAAGACCTTGGATGATTTTCCTCGCCAAACTGTCAAATCAAGGGTTTTCTGGGCTTGTTCATACTAAAAGAAAAAAAACGTTTAGAAAAAGATAGTGCTGTGGTTGGCTCAGCCAGTCCTTTAAAATAAAACTGTTATGCCACACAGCAATCTGACAGGGTGGGGGGGAGAAAAAGTGGCATCTGCAACAGCGAGAGCAGCGTAAAAGGAACAGAAGTCCCAGAGAAAGGCCTCACCGGGGGAAAAAGAAACACAGTTTAATGGGAAGGGTGTTCAGTCACAGCTGCTTGGCTGACGTGCCAAATCCAGGCAGGCTTTGTTTGGAGCATGTCTGACAGACCAATGCTGAGAAGAGCATGCTTATTGAGGTGCCTCCACTGCCCATTGCTGCAGCCTTTTCCCTGGGAACAGGAGGGTCCCAGGGGCCTGATCACACCCTGCTCTGGACTGAGGGCTTTGGGAGCTTGAGAGTTGCCCTGTGGCCTCTGTGTCCAGGCACCAGCTGGGGAGGCAGCAGGTGATGTGCTGTCTGTGCCCACACTGGGTATGGGACAAATCTCCTGGCCCCAGTTGTCTCCCCAAAACCACTCAGAGCCCGTGTGGGTCCAGCCTTGCTCAAGGACCATGGCATTCCTTAAGCCTTCCTACCCGTTGTGGCACCTAAATGAAGAGACCTCTAACAAATGTTGGCTGAATTTAAACTCCCCATAGTCTTTGTAGTGCAATTCTACATGAAATTGTGTATTTCTCACACAAATGCTGCAATTATGTAACTCAGCTCCCAAAGAGCTGGTTTTCTTAAATTTAATTTTTTGGGAGCACATCAAAAAGGAAACCAAAGCACAAAGTTTACCCCCTCCAAACCACAAAATTCCAGTAAAGAGGTTCCTGGACACCAATCTGTTGAAAACCCCAACTTTCCTCCAGTCTGAGGAACTGAGCTGGATTTCAGAAGGGAATTTCTTCTTCTTGATTGAGGTAGGTGTCCCTAAATGCACAGCACAATTTTTTTGGGGTGTTTTGCATGACAAAGGACAAAAAATACAGAACTAAGAAATCTACCATCTCCATCCACCAATGTTCTGCTGTGAACCTCGTCATGGTGTAACCCCAGCTGACAAATTAACACTGCACAGCCACTCAGTCACACACCCCCCTCCAAGGGGGATTGGGGATAAAAAGGAAAAAAACCTCTTGATTTGAGATAAAACCAGTTTAATAATTGAAACAAAGTAATATGTAATAATACCAATGATAATAATTATTGTCATGAAAAAAACCATAAACCCCGAGTGGAACAAGTGATGCCCAATACCCAGTTGCTCAGCACCCATTGATCTGTGCCCAGCCTGCCTCCCAGCAGCAGTCGGCTCTCACCAGCAGCTCCCCCAGTTTACACACTGGGCAGGACGTTCTGTGGCATGGAATATCCCTCTGGCCAGTTTGGGTCAGCTGTCCTGGCTGTGCTCCCCCCAGCTTCTTGTGCAGGTCCTCGCTGGCAGAGCATGAGACACTGAAAAGTCCTTCACTTGGATAAACACCACATGACTGATGGTTTGGTTGTTGCTATCAATATTATTCTCACCCTAAATTCCAAAGCCAACACTGTGCCCGCTACCGAGAGTAAAGTTAACTCTATCCCAACCAAAACCACGACAGTCTCAGGGGCTCCTGCCCATGGAGAGTAGGAAGTGCCTCATTGGGAGCAGAGATCCCTGGGTTTCCCCAGTCCTGGTGCTACCACACTGGAAGAGGCTTAGGGCAGGGCTCTGGGGGCAGATACCTGGGCATGACCCAGCGCTGCAACTCTGTGCAGTTCCTGGAGTAGAGCAGGGAGACCAATACTGTTGCATGGGCTCAGATGGCACCACAACGATGACAACTGAGGGGGCACAAAAGAGGGTCCAACCAGAAAAGTGTACAGAGAAGAAATCTAGGCTGGACCCAGGCAATGTTCCCCTTCACCTACATCCATCTTCTCCTCTCCTAAGGACAGGATTTAGCAGGATCCTGTGAGATGGGACTTGGATGGGGCAGAGAGATCAGAGAATGGCAGATCTGTGGGAATTGCCTCTCCTGTGGATTTCAGACACAGCTCAGCTTCATACGTTCCTTCCTGGGCTGCCCCTAGAGCTGCTACCAGTGCTCTGCTGCAAGAAATGTGCTTGGTGCACATCAGGCAAGGAGAGGCTCTGGATGTGTGGGGAAGATAAGTGTTATCATGAGTATCCAGCTATGTTTGGGTTTTTTCACTCACTCAATTGAAAAAAGGCAGAGGCACTATTCCAGCACCCTTGGAGGAGCTGGGCCCTGCTTTATTTTCCATGGCCTCGTACAGAGCAGCTCTGCAGTGCCCTGGTACTCAATGGTGGTCCCTGCCATGGGACCACTGGGCACCAAGCTCCTCTCTGCACCGAGTCTCTGTGCTCCCCATTGTCCCTGCAGTCCCAGCCGAGGGGTGAGGAGATAGAGGCTCTGTGGTGGCATCCACGTCCATGACCTGCCAGTCCCCCCCTTGGTGGCCAGAGGACCGACATGAGGAGAAGCCGGAAGGACACAGGACCCTCCCAGTTCCCAGCACCAAGACCCACAATGTTTGCCTTTCCAGTCTCTCCCTTGCCCCACCATTTCCCTCCCTGTCAGGGGCACAGCTTGAGCCACGAGCCCATCCCCACCCAGAGCCACAGGCGCAGCCTCTCCCCAGGACACGAGGCCAGGCAGAAAGCAAAGATTGGGGCTTCATTCTCAGCATCAGCAAAAGTCACCTGCTTGTCTGTGAAGTCCAGGCAGACCTGGATGGCCCTGGGGAGCCAGGTAAGGTGCAGGGGGGTCCAGTCAGGGTCAGTGAAAGCATAGTACTGTCCAAACCACTGCCCCACGGCCCAGATCCCCTCCTGGGGTGTGAAGTTGAGGACCCCCTTCCTCCTGACAGACTCCTGGGCCACTCCCACAGCCCACCACTCCCCTGCCTCAGCCACCTCCACCTCCCAGCAGTGTCTCCCTGCAGCAAAGCCCTGGCTGCCCAGCACACATGGCTCCGTGTCGAACCGCTTGGGGTTGTTGGGCAGCAAAGTCCACTCGTCCCCCCGTCCCACCCCTCGCTGGTCACTGGCCAGGATGAGGAAGGGGTTGGCGGTGTCTGGGTCCAGGGTCACATCAGCTGGGGACAGAGGAAGAGAAGTTGCTCAGAACAGGCAGCCCTGGGGCAGCATCCACCCCAGCAAGAGAAGGGACAGGGTGAGTTCCTTTTCTCTGCAGTGGGAAAACCCCCCTAGCTGGACTGTCCCCGGCTTCATGCTGCCCCAATCCTGTCCCTGCCTCAGGGGCTTGCACACATCCTGGCCAAAGGGACCTCAGTTTCCTGGAGGACGAGGCACCTGAATGGGTGGATGCACACCTGCAATGCAGACACCCGGACCTGAACTTGGGTGTCTCTGGTGCTGGGAGAGCAGAACAGGCAGGTCAGGGTGCCGACCCAAGACCCATAACCCATAGCCCCAAATTCACATCTCTTTCTGTGAGCAATGTGGGGGGCCAAGAATGTCAGCTCAGGAGCCTTTGGTGCACAGGTAAGCACCAAAAGTTCAGCTGCGAGTGTTGCAGCCACCAGGTCCTCACCCATGAAAGGTCCAGGCTGGGACAAGCCCCAGTGCTTTGACCTCCAACAGTTCTCCCACAGCAGAAGCAGGATGCATTTTCTCCTCAACAGAGGACAGTTCCCCCTCCTCTTCTCTTCTGAAAACTCACCTCTTCCATTCATCTCCTCTACCTCACCCTCCACGAGGTTCTCACTCTCTACTCTCTCCATCCTGGATGCCAGCATATCCACAGTTGATCAACAGGAGGGGAGACAGGATTCACTGCTGAAAGCGGGAATTGAAAGACTCAAAGACTGCCTGAAGATGGTAAAGCAGACAAGGAGTGATGGAAAGGTCACAGCATTCAGGCACTTTTTAGACAGCCAGTGCTCACCTGCTCAGCCTGTAGGTTGGCTCCAGAAAAGCAGGTTTGGGATGGTTTGGAAGGTCTTCAGTCTGCTTCCCACTCCTCTGATCTCATCAGCTCATGGCTGGACTGGGCTTGCCCAGCACTTCTAGCTTGTTTGAACAAGCAGGGCACAATCCAGAGGAGCTGGATGGCCTGGAGAGCAGAGCTGGGAGTCGGTCTGGGGACCACCCCACAGAGCTTCCCCCTCCCCTCCTCCAGGCAATGACCTCCCATGCCCTGAAGCTGCCAGCCCATGTGGGACCTCATCCAACACTTGAATTTGGCAATCCTCCTGTTCCTGCAGTGCCCAGTCCTGTTTACATCACAGGGTCTGCTGCATCTCCCCTCCCTCAGCCCAGCTGCAGGCGGGTGATAAGAGCCCCTGCGTGCTGGAGGAGTCTGTATCTCCCTGTGCAGGATGCTCAGAGCCCTCCTGGGCCACAGCACCATAGGCACCTCCAGCTCCATGAGAGGGCACCTGGGGACACCAGCCACAGAACAGTGGCCATGCTCTGGGTGTCCAGACGGCATCCTGTGAAAAGGGAAGGTCTGGCTCCTGCTCTGGCTGCTTGCCCAATTTCGTCCTGCTGCCTGTAATAAATATGTAAGCCAAATTGAAGATGAAAACAAGTATAAAACTTTATTTTGTGTCCGAGAGTTCGAACACACCAAGCCACGATCGAAAAGGAGACAGTGCCAAGCCCGGGGTTGGAACTGGGTGAACACAGATCTGACCTCTATCGCATCAGACCTCCCTCCGTTCACAACAGCTACCTCCGCTAGCTTGTTTATATACAGTTTCTTTCCCGTAAAGTTCGGATTTGAGGTATTATTTTTGTTAATCAACTTATTAATGGACTCTGCCATTCATGGAACTGGGGTGCACAAAGCACATCCTGGGCTTGATTGTTCCCTCATCACCAGGGGTTGTTATCTGATGGTCCATGATGTTCCTTATCTGGGTCCTCGATCCGGCCGTTAGCACCTGAGCTGGGAGGGGATCTTCGGAGATGATCTAATCAGTGTGGTCGAGGAGGTCTTCTCGGAAATGTATTCAGCTCAATGCTTTCTTGATTAGTCGTTGTACTCTGTAGCTCCGTTTTTGGAATGCAAATTTGTTCCCTGGGTGAGGTTACAATTTTTCTCCAGACAGGTTCGGCTTAAAAAACTGGTTACAACTTAACTTAGTACATATTTCGATTATTACATATTTGAGCACGAATTCCTCACTTTTATTTATAACATGCCCATGGGTTCATGGTGATGTTTGGAGGGCACGTGCCCCCTCTATTACTCAACTGGTAAATGGGGTTAAATGACAGCACGTGCTGGGCTTTGCATCCCACTTACCTGTTCTCCAGACTGTTCATGTCTCCAGGGACAATGGCCTTATCCCCACTCACAGGGAACAGGGGGGTTCCACTCTGCTTTGTCACATCACCTTGGAAAGCACCACTTGAGCACAAATAAGGCAGGATGCAAGGGCAGCTGCTGCCAGGTGGCTTTGCAGACACCAGTGTGGACCCTCTGCCTGCCTGATACTCCTGCCTGGAGTTTGGCTGGCTTGAACAAGCTCACTGACTGTTCCACTTAACCCATGACCAGTCCCTTTTGCAGTGTCTGACACCTTGTCCTCCCCAACTCCTTCCACTCCACACGGCTTTAGTGCTCACATCCTTCCCTTGGCACACTCAGTTGTCTGAGACACGCAGCTTTGATCCTCTACTTTGCACAGGTATGCAGGCTGGATTGCCCCGGAGAAATGCCCATGGAATTGTGATCCCATCGGTAAGTTATGAGGTTCGATTATTACACTTTCTGCTGTCATTTGTTGTTGTTGGGGGTTAGGATTTTCCCTTTTGTTTCTTTCTCTCAGGAAATTTTCTCCCATTTGTTGCTAAGAGACAATAACGACCGGTACTTAAGACAGACAAAAGATACAGCCGAGGAAAAGGGGGAGGAGTGCAGCTGGCTGCACTATCGTAACTGAGGGGCATTGTCTTGGGAAGGGCGGAGATACCCCCAGATTTGGGCTGGGGAAAGGGGCAGGGTGCAGCTTCTAGCTCACTCTCGACATCAGAGGGGAGACAGGCTGCGGTCACTGTGGGGAGAATTCGCCACCACTGCGGGGTTCCGTCTCCTGCTGCCTTCCCCTACTGTGAGTGAAACTTTGCTCGTAAGAGCGGCTGTTCCACTGGGACCTTATCAACACCCGACCTCACCGGAAAGGACCCTCACCATCTACTGGGGTGCCTCAGGGGAAAACCCGGGACTCCAAGCCCCTTCCCCCTCGGAGGGAGTCTCTCCCTGCCGTGTTTGGAAGCCCGGCTGCCGCTGCCCAGTCCCGCCGTTTCCCTCCCACTGCGCCGGGTTTTCGCTGCACTGTAACCCTGCACCGCCTGCCTGCCGGGACGCCCCGCGGCTCCTGCTACAGCTGCGGAGTTTCTGATACATTTCGTTTGCCACTTCGGGGTCTGCTCGTCCCTGCCGTTCCAGCCGCTGCTCCGAGGTTCCTGCTACAGCTCGTTTTTGCCACCCAGCCCGCCCGCCATGACCAGTGAGGGAGAGGCGGCCGAGCTCGCGCCACAGCGCCCCCTGCCGGCGCGGAGGAATGACCGCACCCGCCCTGCCCGGCCGGGAGCCGCCAGCGCCCCTGGCGGCCGCGCCCGGAACTGCACCGAGGGGAAGGGGCCGGCAGCCGAGAGAGGCCGGCCCTGGGGTCTGGTTCTGTTCGGTGTCGCTGCCGGTGCCGTTTGTGTGCCTTGTTATACATGTATATATACACTAAGAAAGAGCTGCTATTCCTTCTCCCATATCTTTGCCTGAAAGCCCCATAATTTCAAAGTTACAATAATTTGGAGGGAAGGGGGTCACATTTTCTGTTCCAAGGGAGGTTCCTGCCTTCCTTGGCAGGCACCTGTCTTTCAAACTGAGACAGTTGTCCAGGTCTGTGTCTCTGCACCCTTCATTTCTTGCTTCCCTCTTTTCCTTGTCACCCCTTTTGGCCAGGTCCCTGATCAGGTCCCTTTGCCCCAGCAGGTGCCCCGTGCCTGGCTGGGCTGTGAGGGTGCTGCACCCGGCTGGGCTGAGCTCTGTGGGCACTGCCTTCGCCTCTCTCAGAGCAGCAGATTTCCCCAAAGGAACCATCCTCGCGATGGCCTCACCTCTCAGCTGGGAGTTTCTTTTAAGCAATTTTTAAGCTACTGCTGGGCTTTGCTCCCACCCTGGCACTGCCTCTGGGTGTGAATCCTGGCTCCACCACCTCCCTCCTTCCCACTGCCTTTGGGCTCGTGCCAGGGAGGTGCAAACTGCTGCCAGTCCAGGCAGCGCTGCGGGAGGAGTCTGTCACACACAGCCCTGGAGAGTCTCTGCAGCAGGGGTGTGTCTGTGCCTGCTGCCAGAAGGGCATGTCCAGAGCAAAAGCATTGCCAAAACCCCCCAATTTACTCAGCAACTTTCACTTTTGAGTGGAAGCAGTGCAGGAGGAAACAGGTGGCAGGCTGGGACAAGGTGACATTTTTGTTTCCTTTTCAGACAGGGAAAGACTTAGCTGGGACCCAAGGACCTCTCTGAGGTGCTGGGTGACAGGCCAAGCATCTCCTCCTCCAACTTAGAGCCCAGGAAAGAGCTCAGGGTCTCCGGGTATGTGGCATCTCTTGGGAATCTGCAGATGGAAATCAGCCTCTGGCATCTGCCAGAACTGCCCATGGTTTCCACCTCTTGTTAGCAAAGTGGAACCAAGTCAGTGGGCAAAAAGGGAGGTGGGAGAGCAGAGCAGGATCAGGTCCTGTCCTGGCTGGGCCTTGGATTAGTGTTTTGGGTATTTTGCTTCCCCTGGTCCAAGGCCACTTCCCGCTCTCTTTGAGGTGCATAGAGTGAGTCCTGGTTCAGTCACGGCTTCTCCTTCTTGTTCTGCACCTGCTTGAATCTTTCTTAATGCTGAATCAAAAAAGCCGGAGCAGGCTGTCCTTTGCTTTCCTCTGGGAAATCCCCCCAACCTTTTATACCATTCTGGTACTTTATGTATAAAACACTGATTTTCCATCTTCAGCCTGACATTGGTTAATTTCAGCCTTTGGCATCTGAGGTTCTTCAGTAGGCTTTACAAAAAGGGGTTGGATTCAGGAATGAATCCCTTTAAAAGTGAATTCTGACTTTCTTTTTTTTTAATCTTCCCTTGGCTTTACTCCCTTTTGCCCTTTCCCTCTCCTTCCTCATCTCCAGGTGGTGCTCCAGTGAAGAGGATGCTCTCCAGTTCCCAGCTCCACTACTCTCTGCTGGCTTTTGTCATTTACAGTTTCGTCCCCAGGGTATATCTCGTCCCCGAGATATTCCAAGTTCGTGAGCAGCACTAGGTAAGAATCCCCTGGATCCTGCTGATCCCCGTGGCACAGCTTCCAGCCTAAACATCTTCCCAGCTGCCAGTGCAGCAGCTCCCTGTAAACAGCAGAGCCCAGAGCAGGGTCAGGCCCTTTCCATACACCTTCTCCACTTCTGGGAGCACTAGCATCCCTCTGGATCCTGGTGCATCCCTCTGGATCCTGGTGCATCCCTCCGGCCATGGCAGCAGAGGCTTTGGCACAACCTCACTGAACTTGGGTGAGGATTAGATGATGCTGAAGAATTTATTATAATTTGCTGCCATTTCCCTCCCTGCTTTTCCTGTTTCCTGCACATTCCTGTTTATTGCGCTGTGTCCAGGGTGTGTTGGACCCTTTGGAAAACCAGATCAATAAAGGAAAAAGCCAGCAACAACAAACTCAGTCGGGGCTCTTTTGTGTTGCTGACCTGAAGCAGCTTCTTCAAGGCAGCCCTGGCAAAGGACGCAGCAGAGCACTTAACTTAAAAATGATCTTGTCAAAAATGTTAATTTGCTTTTGTTTCCCTTCAACCACAACTACTTTCTCAGTGAGCTGAGTGGCCAGTTTATTATAAGCCTTTTTCTTTTAAATTTTCAAAGATGCCAAGAACACCTGAGACATTTCTACTTTTTTAATAGATCTTTGTAAAGGATGAGAAGAGATAAGGATATTTGAATTTTATTTGTAGCCAAGTTGTCACTTGCTTCAGCCAACCTCCCAGAAACCTTCCAGCCACTTCCATCATTCCTTGTCCTGCTTTCTGCCCGCCCTGAGCTGCATGGGCACCACTTGTGCCCTTGAGAACCGGGGGTTTGAAGAACTCTTCTGGCAGCACAGGACAGGGAAGCAGAGAGAGGGGTGGTGGCCTGGCCCCAGCCCACTGCCTGTGCTGTAGAGCGGGGTCCCTCTCCCAGCTCCCCTCAGCACCTCGTCTGCCCCAGCACAGGGACACTGCCAGCGTGATGGCCCGGCCTGGCAGCACACGAACAGCGCTGAGCAGCATCTGCTGCGCCGAGCTCAGGTGCCACAGCAAACTCACAGCTCTCACCTCTCACCTGTATTTGTTTGTTTGTTTAAAAGGAGGAGATATGCAGTGCCTACAGAAGAAGGTAGTTACAGTTTGGTCTTTCAGGGTGCTGAATCATTTTCCTTGCTTTATTCTCCCTTCCTGGCAGTTCCCCTCCCACAGTGTTGCTGGTGGGACCAGGGGTGGTTCTGCCGACCCTCCCTTTAGCAGAGGAAGTGTAACACCCCAACTCCTTGTTCATTTGGTGCATGCTCCAGTTTCAAGCAAATCTGGAGAATCCTGATCCTCAGTGAACTGTGTCCCCACATTTCAGACATCTGGGGTCCTCAGCCTGAAGGTCTGCTGAGAATCCTCTTCTCTCTCTGCTTCTTTTTCTGTTCCTTGCACCAGCATTGTGACCTTGTGCACCTTGCCATGCCACAGTCTGCCAGTGCTCGCTCCCACTCTGCTTCTTCCTTAGAGCCCCAGCCAAGAGCTCCCTTGGGGCGAGCTCTGCCCTAATGTATTCATTCCATCTCTCCTGCAGTGAACGTGGTTCTGGGTCCAGACACAGCCCACTGGGACCTTGTCCTGTCTGATGATGGCAAAAGTGTGAAACAAGGTGACACACGACAGGACAGGACATCCCTGAGAGGTTTAACCCATGCTGCTGTGTGCTGGGCTGTGATGGCTTCACCTCAGGGAGACATTACTGGCAGGTGAAGGTGATGATGCAGGAGGATGGGCTGTGGGGGGTCTCTACAGAAGATGTGAAAAGGAAGGATGGTATTGAATTTAAGCCAGAGGAAGGCATCTGGACAGTGGGGATGTTGGCAGAGTACTTCCAGGCTCTCACCTCTCCTGATTGCACTCTCCTTCCTGAAATCAGTACCCCCAGCTGGATCTGGATCTGTCTGGATTATGAAGAGGGAGGGGTGGCATTTTTCAGTGTTGATGAAGGTATTTCCATCTTCTTATTTCCATCTTCTTCCATTTCCACATATCTGAGAGGAAAAAAATCCACCTCTGGTTCTATCTGGGTCCTGGGACATGTCTCAAAATATGACCGTGATGAAGGGGAGGGAGTAAGAAAAGACTTTTCTAGGAGAACTTGGTAGTTCATACTCACAGAAGAGTTGAGGTTAAAAGGAACCTGTGGAGGTTTCTGTGGCAACCAGCTGCTCAGAGCTGGGCTAACCTGAGGGCTGCCTTTGGTGTCTTTGGACCTTGTTCAGCTGAGTTGTGCAGGGTCTCCAAAGGCAGAGATCTTGTTACATCTCTGGACCTTTGTCCAATACTGCATCTCTCTCAAGGATCAGAACCAACCCCTTTTCTTTGGTCAGAATTTCTCCAGTTGCAACTCATGTTGTCAACTCTCCTCCTTGTTCTGTTGAACACAACTTCTACTGAAAAGATGTTCCAGAACAGGGATTTTTTGAAATGTGCACAATAAAGTTGCTTTGGTGTGATTTGTCTGTATGTGTGTCAGCATCAAGGCTGTCTCCGAGCAATGTCTCCTGCTCCTTTTAGCCTGTGGGGTTTGCAGGCCCTTAGGAGGAAATGGCTCACTGCATCCTGCTGGAACCAAAGAAGTCATGTCAGCGGGGCAGGTCTGTCGGGGTAAGGAAAGGGTTACAGTCAGAGCAGCGGCAGCAACATCATGTGTTTGAACAAACTACGCCAGCTGAACAAGAAAGAGCTTCAACCAGAACACGAAGAAATCTGAAACAGAACGGTTTTTCTGCTCTTTTGACTCGTGACTCTGGGAAGAATAATAGAAGATGTCAAGAAGATAGATTTATTGTAAAACTGTGATTAGTTTTAAGCTTGCAGTTAAAAATAGCTTTTGGGCTAAAGATATAAAATTGTTGAGCTTCTCAAATAAAGTAAATTCACTTGCACCTAGCTTGTCTCTCTCGCCTTCATACGTCACACAGCTCCATGGCTATGCTTGTCCCCACACCTGCCAGCAGCACAAACCCTGGAGACGAGCTCACCTGTGATCTGGTGATATCCAGCACTGTGAGATGGGCAACTCCAGATTATTTTCCTGTAGGGGAAGCTGCCCCCTGCAAGGGGAGGAATGCAGTGTGTTCTTTCTCAGACCTGATTTCACACCAGATTCTCCAGTCTGGTGTCCAGCAGGCATGGACCTTCCCAAGGGAAGGCTTCACCAGACAGAACTGGTAAGGAAAGAGACTTCAGTACAGATGGTGGGTTGCAACAAGTGCCTAGACCTTTCTCCTGGAGAAAAGGTAAATACCTTCATAAGGTGTGCACAGGTTGATGATCTGTTATATCAGGAACAGAAAACAGTGAAAAGGCTGTGCAGTATTAAGAGGAGCTGAGATGGATGTGGGCAGGTGGTTTCAGAACCATGTTCCAGTGGCAGGCACCACTGAGAATGAGGCACCTCAGAGCTGGTGACCCACAAAAGCAGGGCTCTGCTTCAGCCTCCACCGTCCAGCATCACACCAGATCCAGAATCGGCACTTTAACAGCTCTAGACATCCATGAGCAAGGTCTGCAAGGAGAAACTGTACCGGCAGCACACAGGAGACACTGTAAAAGAAATGATGAGTGCTCACAGTGGGTTACTCTGTTAAGGGACCATGAGGCCTTCAGCAGGGAGTGATGTGAGGTAGCCCACCTTCTGGCAGCTGAGTCTGAGATATTGTTGAGAGGGTGCCACAACCTCTCAAGAGCACAGACTGCTCTCCACTGCTGCTCTTCCATGTGGCACAAATGACACACAGGCCAGAACCCGGGCAGAATCGAGAAAGATTACAAAGCCCCGGGGGTCCAAGTGAAAAATATTGGTGCTCGAGTAATCTTTTCCTCCATTTTACCCATAAGAGGAAGGGGGATAGCCAGGAATAGGTGTATAATGCAAATCAATTTCTGGCTTTATGGCTGGTACTGTCATGGGGGTTTGGACTTTTATGATAACAGGACATTCTTTGATGATGTACAGGTTTGAAAGCAAACCAGTGGGAGACACCAAGTCAGAAATACAATTTAATAGGAAAAATAAAATAAATGCAATAGTACAAAAAAACCACCACTGACAGAACACAACCTGACACCCTGTCGGTCAGGGTGTTGGTAGCAGTCCAGATGTAGTGGTCCTGTTGAAGCAGTGATCCTGTAGAAAAGAGTCTGGTCTTCACCTGAACGTCCAGTGGTGCAGCTCTTGTCCTCCAGGAGTCCCATAGGTAAGGGCTGCCTGTGGTATTCCAAACCTCTGATTATATACAGATGGGAAACGCTCAGTTCCTCCTCCTGGGTGGAGCATCTCACAATGGGATGGTGAGTCATGAGGCAAGGCATTGATGGGCCCATTAATAGGAAATAGTCTGGAATAGTTATCTATGAATCATGGGGCAGGGTCCTTGATTGCCCATTAAACAGAGACAGCCCCCAGAGGGAGTTATCAAGGGGGAGTCATGGCAGCAGATAACGAACACTGCCCCACCTGCTTTAAGAGCTTATGGAGATGGTGATAGAATACATGCTTTTGGTTACATCTTACATTGTAACCTAAGACAGATGATTACAACCTGTTAGGGAGGGATGGGATCCACATGTCTAGAAGAGGTCAGGGAACCCTTGGCAGCAGGCTGGACACCTTGGACAGCTGAGCTTTAAACTGAAGGACTTGGGGGCTCAAGGCACTGCTTCCGCATCACGTTCAGGAATAAGCCAGAGCAGTGGCAAATCACGTTTGTGGCTTCCCTTGAAGATGAGAGCAGAAGGCCAACCACCTCAGGGGTTTGTATGGCTGTGGTGCATCCTCTTGGACCCCTCCTGGGAAGCCTGCCTGCCCCATTACCTCTGAACTGTCTACAGACCAACACACACAGCATGGGGAACAAAGGGAAGGGTTAGAGAGCTGTGTGTGGTCACAGGGCCATGGTCCCATTGCAGTTACAGAGATGGGGTGGGATAATTTGTACGACTGGAATGCTGGCGTGGATGACTGTGTACTAAGAAAGATGGGTCAGCCAGGCGAGGTGTTAGAGCTGCTCTTTACATGAGACAGCAACTAGAATGGATTGAGCTGTGCCCAGGGATGGATGAAGACTGAGACAAGAGCTTATGGGTAAGCACTTAGGGACCAGCTATCATGGCCAACAGCACTCAGGCAGTGACCGTCCCCCTGTGCTGGGCACTGCTGAGGCCTCACCTCAAATCCTGGGGTCAGTTTTGGGCCCCTCACAATGAGAAAAACATTGAGGGGCTGGAGCGTGTCCAGAGAAGGGAACAGAGCTGGGGAAGGGGCTGGAGCACAAGGCTGATGAGAAGCAGCTGAGGAATCTTGAGGGGCTCAGCCTGGAGAAAGGAGGCTTGCAGGGGACCTTCTGGGTTCCATGAAGGGTGGTTTCACCTCATTACAGCCTCACTTTCTGCAGCACCAGGAGACCCCAAATGAGATGGTGACAAAGAGGGGAAACATGGAGAAATGCCCCAATGCTCCTGCCAATGGAGGCAGGACAGGGAAGACATGGGCACAAGGGACTATCTCCTCATCAGAGGTTGGACTGCTGAGGAGGTACCTCACCCTTGTACCCATGGCCTTAACAGCAGTAATTTTGGTGGGTGGGGGAACAGACCAGGGGCTTAGAAGCAAAGAATTGTTTAAATTAGGAAATACCTTTAAGATCACCAAGTAAACAAGTCCACCTGTTAACCCAGCACTGTCCAGTCCACCACTAAACCATGTCCCCAAATGGCATATCTACATGTCTTTTAAATCCCTCCAGGGATGGTGACTTCACCACTGTCCTGGGCAGCCTGTGCCAGTGCTCAATGCTTTTCAGCTCTTTTGGTGAAGAAAAATTAGTGCAGGAAATGAGGCTTGCCCTGAGAATATCCCCTGCCTGATCATGGTGTCTCTCCTGTCAGGTAACCTTGCGCTGGCTAAGGCATCTGCACTGCAGGGGATGGCAGGGAGGAGCCCGAATCACCTCTCCCAAGGCGTTTCTGGTGGCACTTTCCCCTCCCTCCCTGCCCATGTCTCTGCCGCCTGGAGATTTCTCTGCTGGGAGCTGTTTCTGGTTCCTATGACTCCTTCCTGTCAGTGTTCACAGAGCCCTTCCCACCTGCTGAGTGCTCAGCACTGCCCTGCAGAGACCTCCTTGCAGCAGCACACTGCCAGGGGCAGAAGTGTGTGCAGGGCCTGAGGAGCAACTCAACCAAGTCCTAATGAGAGCTGAGGTCTTGGTGCCTTCTCCAAAATGCAGTCTGCCAACTCAGGGAACCAAGAGGAGAAAACACAACACATAGACTCTTTCCCTTTCATTCAACCCCTGCTTTGACATTCTTCAAAACTGCCATCAGAAATGTCCTGAGCTTCACAATCCTGTGAAGCTGTGAACAGCCCTGGCCCATGTAGCACCCTCTCAACTGAAACAGGACCCTGCCCTTCCCAGCACTGCTCCTTCCACCCCCAGCTTCTCCCCAAAGCACTCTGGGGAGCTCCCCAGGCTGGCTGAGTGCTGACCCTGGCAGGCAGCAGAGTCCCTGCCCGGGCACACAGACCCTGCTCAGAAGGACAGCCCTGGGCACCCCTGGGTACACACCTAGCCTCACACCCTGCCAGCCCAAGGTGCCACATTCTCTGCCCCTTTTGGCCTCCCTGGAGATGTCCCAGAGCTCCAGGTCTGACAGCTCCTGAAGGGCAGCAGAATCACTCTCGGGAAATCATCTTCTAGCTGACTGAAATAATCACCAATCGTCCCTCTCTAAAGAGAGGAGAGAGACTGATTCCAAAAGCAGATTTGTCCTACCAGAGACAGATGTCTGCAAAAGGTGTAAATATTTCCCTCTGGTTGCTGGTATTCTTGACCCATAAAAAAACAAGGACACACAGGCAGTGACAGGGAGGTGTTGGTTGAATCCTGTGCAGGGCAGGGACTCAGCTGAAGCAGTGCAGGCATCTCATGCCCAGCTGGAAGTCCTGGGGATGAAGCAGGATTCAGTTTCCCCCATGCAACCCAGAGACTCACAGTGCTGAGGGATGTCAAGACTAGCCACAACTTCCAGCCCCTCCAGCCCAGGACCTCTCCTGCCGTGCTGCTGTAGTTCAGCTCAGTACAGTTCTGCCTGGCTGCTAGAAGCCAGCTTGGTGCCTTGTCCTGGGCCGGCAGAGAGAGGAGGTCACTAGTGTAGGCACATATGTGACACTCTACAGCCACAAGCACACACATGTATGGATTCCCTGAGTACTGACACAATCTGCTCTCTGGCCCTGGTACCCCTGCCCAGATCCCATCTCTCTGACACACCCCATGGGTCCCCAATTCACTGACTGCTCCATCTTGGTGCTTCCTGCAAACGTGCAGCACTCTCACAGGTACCCCACACTTGCACATCTCCCCAGGTGCCAGCACAGCCCCTCTGCCCCCAGATCTGAGGGCCCCCAAGCCACCAGCTGGTCCAGGCTGAAGTTTGCTGGTGAATGCACATGCCAATCAATGCACATCAGGTTTGGGGAAGACAGAGACACCCACAGAACTTCTCATGCACCTCACTCATGCCGACCCCCCAGTAGGTGGTTTTCAGGACACACACTATCCTCCCCCCAGTGTCAAATGGCCAAACCCCTCACCCCTCCACTAGCTGCACTGGGACCCATGTCAGTAGCTGGCACCACAAGCCAGGGGTGCCTACACTCCCTGGTTGACTCCAGTAGCTGGCACTCAGCCCACCCACACCAGCCCCCCCAGGAGCTGGCACATTGTCCTATACACAGGACAGGGAGGTGACACAGACAGATCATAAAGAAACTGTTTAACAGGAAAACATAAGAAGACTGGACATCCTCTGCATCCTGTAACCATTAGCCTCTGGAGAGACCATCAGGTGGTCTCTATCAGATGTGATGCCATCAGGATGTCCATCACTGCAACTTCTTCAACAAGATTGGACGGGACAAATCCTCTTGTGCCATCGTGCAGTTCTCCCACATACCAACCATCTTCATCCATGTCTCCAAAGATGTAAACATATTGTCCAGAAATGAGAGTTCAGGCCACTCACTGAGACCATCAGAAGGATCATAGCTGCATTGAGCTATGAATGCTCGAAGCTCTGCTGGTTACTTTCTCATAGCCTCCAGGAGGATAGATTCCTTGTTTGCTTCCAGGTTAGCCTGGTGCAGTCTGGAAATGACAGAGTTGGATCTTTCTCTTTCCTGCCATTCCAATTCCTGAAACAGCTGCTTTCATTTAGCTTCTCATACTGATCATTCAATTCAATTCAATCAGCCAGGCTTGAATCAGTTGCAGGGTTATCTTTTGTCCTTCTGCCTGAGTCCTCTGCAAACACTTGCCTTCTCTGACTCTCATATGGACCTCTGAATTCAGTTCCTCATGTTGCTTCTCCAATTCTTGATTCCTTTCTGCCATTTCTCCCGCGGCTTTCAGTTCACACTCTGCTTCTTCCAGCTGGGTTTGCAGACAGACATTCCTGTGGATGGCAGAATCTTGCTCCTCTGCGACTTGCTATTTCAGGTCAGCATTTTCAGCTTGAACCTGTTCTGTCAAACACAGCTGCCTGCAGAGGTGAGCGTTGTCTCCAGCCAGGTGGGTGTTTTCAACTTGTAGTCACTGTGAGCAGCACCTGGAACTCCCCACAACTTGGGCTGCAAGTTCTTATGTAAGAGGAACCCCCTTCATCTGCAGCCACATGGGCCTGAGGCTCCTCAGCTGCCTTCTCTGAGAATCCACACTGCTTGTCCTGTGCCAGCTCGTCTCTAGTGGGCTCTCCCATTTCTCTATCCCTCTGCTGAGGGAATGCTGCCATGAACGGTTCTTCAGGGGAGCTTTGGATGGGCACTTGAATACTGCTCAGGTGATGGAGGCTCACCTGCAGTTGCATGGATTTCCCTTCCAGCAGCAAGGCAAGGGCATTTAGTTGAGCATTTATCTTCTGCAGCTTCTCTGCCTCCTTGCACACTTCTGGAGAGTCCTGCTTTTTCGGAAGGTGGCTCTCCATCTCAAGAGCGCTGTCTTTCCAGTCTAGATCTTCTAAAGGACTCTGCAGATAGGTGTGTTGCTCCAGGAGCCAGCTGCATGTTCTTCCAAGCAGCAACAAGCCTTCCCCCTCTGGCACCTGGAGCTGAGCTTCTGTCACAGCCTGGCATGTTGCTTGCTGTCCAGCACTGTGGCTTTCTGTCCTTCTTTCCTGTTGTGCCCCCAGTGCCTGGGGCCCATTTCTGCCAGAGTAGCGAGAGCTCTGCATCTCCTGATGGCTGTGGTGCCCAGGAAGGCCTTTGAGCTGGGCTAAGTCTGGGGAGGCAGGCAGCTTGCCCCTGAACTGCTGCAGGTTGGCTTTGGAGAGCCTCCTCTCTGGTGCTAGCTGGTTCGGAGGCAATGGACACAGATGGGCTCGTAGCTGCCCGTCTCCCAGTGCAGCTTGCTTTGGGCCTCCCTGCCTCTCCTGCTGGGCCTCATCTCCTCAGCCAGCTGCCTCTGCATGTCCTACATCTGGTGCGTGGCCACGGGACAATCCTGCTGCAGCAGCTCCTATCCCACACAGCAGCTGGCAGGTCTCTGCCACCCGCTGCCACTGCCCCAGCTGCCGCCACTGCCACACCTCCTGAGCCTGTTGCTGTCCCCACTGGGATTGGAGCTGCTCTGCCAGCAGCTTCTGCTCCCTCTCCAAAGGAGCCTTCAGCTCCTGGGTTTTGGCAAGAGCAGCGGTGCTGCTCTTGGGTCCAGGACTGCTCTTCCTCCGACTCAACGCATAGTGCTCCCAGCTCCCACCTCCTCACCTCCTTCTGCACAAGGCTGCCCAGGGCTTGCTCCAGGCCCCAGGAGGGCAAAGGGTGACGGTGTGCAACAGGCCCCCAGCCCCCAACACACCACGTCATGGTGTCAGCCACCAAGCTGATGCCAAGGCCACCAACAGTTGTGTTCCCTGGTTCTGTGAGGGGTGCAGACCCCTGACCCTGCTGCAGCCATTGCCACCTTTCACTGGTGGGAACTATGGGCTGTGGTGGGAGAATGTGGCCTTCTAGGCATGTTCTGGCCACAAGCTCTTAATGGACAGGTGGGGCAGTATGGCCTGAGATGGAATGTTCTGGTGTTTAGCTCCTAATGGAAGGGCCTTAGACGGTTTGTTGTGGCCCCTCTGCACACCAAGGAAGGGTACATAAGATAATGTCTGTAGTGGTTTTGTTCACATTTCTTACCTTCTGTGAGATAGGAGATTTGGAGAAATGTAAAGCAGGCTCAAACTTAAAGAATATGTGTGGTGGGTTGAACCTGAGTTGATGGACAGATCTTTCAACCAGTAGTGCTTCTCGAAATTTACATATTTAAGCCCTGTGGAGACACAGGAAGTTCCCTTTTGGTTTGAGCCTTCCCGCAGGGAGTGGGGGGAATATGAGCACCGGGCTCCGCTTTTTGGAGTGGCCCCGGGCCTCCCCTCCCCTGGCCCTGGGGCACAAGCCCCAGCTGCCTGCGGGAGAACCCCTCAGAGCTGCAGGCAGCTGAGGAACAACCATGATGACTGCATAGCCGAGACCACCCAGAGCAGCTGCTGAGGAACTCCCGCCCGACATGGCCCGTGCAGACCCAGCAGGAGCCGATGGAACTGCAAGACAATATCAAATAACCAACAGCATAAAGGGAGTGAGGCTTTCTCCATCGTAAAGCCCGAACAACGAAGACTATCCATCATCATGGCGTCTTCAGGGTCAGAGAGAAAGAGAAAGTGAGTGAAGCTGAAGATGGCGGCGGGGAAGAGAGGGCGGAGTCGCGCTTTTCAGCGCGCAGCTTAAAACTGCTTTCTGCAGACCGTGGTAAAAACCATAATATCACAAACTGGTTTTCTCTTTAATCCATTTAAAGACATGGGGGATGAGAATTCTATGTGCAGCCTGTGAGAGAAACAAAGGTGACCACGCCAGGTTACCCAGGAGCTGTGAGAGGTTGTGAGAGATTTTCAAAAATTCCTGTGAAGGAGAGAGCTGTTGTTTTCAGGCTGGAATTCATCTATCCTTAAACGAGAATACCCCATGTGTGGCCCATGTTATTGCAGTGTGAAGGAGACTGGGACTTTTCATGGGAGAGATGGTTTTCATGGCAGCAGATTTTCTGGGCGGGACTGTTTCTGGTGCAGTTTGGAAACCACGAGAAGCAAAAGAGACCTCTTTTTCCTTAAATAGTAGAGAGACTTTTAAGAACTGTAAATGCTGACCAAGAATCATCCTTTGTTATCCTTTGTGCGAGTTGGGTAAGAGGGGGAGGTGCTGGAGAAAAGGAGTTTTGTTTTAATTTCTTATTATTTCTTTTTACTCTTAACTCTGTTAGTAATAAACATTTTCATATTGTAGTGGTTTTGTTCGCATTTCTTACCTTCTGTGAGATAGGAGATTTTTGAGGAATGCAAAGCAGGCTCAAACTTAAAGAATATGGAAAAAGTTTATTCTCATCCCCCCGTGTCTTTAAATGGATTAAAGAGAAAACCAGTTTGTGATATTATGGTTTTTACCACGGTCTGCAGAAAGCAGTTTTAAGCTGCGCGCTGAAAAGCGCGACTCCGCCCTCTCTTCCCCGCCGCCATCTTCAGCTTCACTCACTTTCTCTTTCTCTCTGACCCTGAAGACGCCATGATGATGGATAGTCTTCGTTGTTCGGGCTTTACGATGGAGAAAGCCTCACTCCCTTTATGCTGTTGGTTATTTGATATTGTCTTGCAGTTCCATCGGCTCCTGCTGGGTCTGCGCAGGCCATGGCAGGGGCGGGGGGGAGGAAGGAGAAGGGGTTCCTCAGCAGCTGCTCTGGGTGGTCTCGGCTATGCAGTCATCATGGTTGTTCCTCAGCTGCCTGCAGCTCTGAGGGGTTCTCCCGCAGGCACCCGGGGCCCATGCCCCCAGGGCCAGGGGAGGGGAGGCCTGGGGCCGGTCCGAAGAACGGAGCCCGGTGCTCATATTCCCCCCACTCCCTGCGGGAAGGCTCAAACCAAAAGGGAACTTCCTGGGTCTCCACAGGGCTTAAATATGTAACATTTCTATCAGCACTACTGGTTGAAAGATCTGTCCATCAACTCAGGTTCAACCCACCACAACGTCAAAGACAGATGGCTTCCAAGACGTGCTTAAGACAACTCGACCAACTGACCTCTTCTGTACAAGTGAGTTTGCTGCTGGAAGAAACCAGACCCTAGTGGATGAAAGCATCAAATTTGCAACAAAATTGTGCAAACTCAGCTCGTAACTATATCATTAAGGGAGTAGCAAATAACTTCATTTGTGCTTTGATACAGGCCAGGTACCATTGACCTTCTTGGCCATCTGGGCACACACCAGTTCATGTTCAGTTGCTGACAACCAGCACTCTCAGGTCCAAAGAAATCATTAAGTCCTTCAGCCTTTTCCTCATCCTTTGTGGCAATGTTTCTCACCGCATTCAATAAGGGATGGAGATCCTCCTTGGCCTTCCTGTTGCTGATGTGCCTATAGAAACACTTTTTGTTATCTCTTACAGCAGTGGCCAGATTAATTTCTAGCTGGGCTTTGGCCCTTCTAACTTTCTCCCTGCATAACCTCCCAACATCCTCATAGTCCTCCTGAGTTCCCTGCCCCTTTTTCCAGAGGTGATAAATGCTCTTTTCCTCCCTGAGTTCCAGCCAAATTTCTCTGTTCAGCCAGGCCGGTCTCTTCCCCACCGGCTCTTCTTTTGGCACGTGGGGACTGTTCTTGTGCCTTGAAGATTTCCTTCTTGAAGAATGTCCAGCCTTCCTGGACCCCTTTGCCCTTCAGGGCTGCTTCCCAAGGGACTCTCAGTCAGTCTCCTAAGCAGACCAAAGTCTGCTCTCCGGAAGGCCAAGGGGGCAGTTCTGCTGTCTCCCTTCCTTATTTCGCCAGTATCAAAAACTCATTACAGCCTCAGCTGTCACATCCCCCACCAGTCCTTCTCTGCTCACAAACAGCAAGTCCAGTGGGGCGGCTTCCCTGGTTGTCTCACTTACCAGCTGTGTCAGGCAGTTCTCTTCCACGCACTCCAGGAACCTCCTAGGCTGTTTTCTCTCCGCCGTGTTGTATTTCCAGCAGACACCTGGTAAGTTGAAGTCCCACGCAAGAACAAGGACCAGCGATTGTGGGGATTTTCCCAGGTGCTTATAGAATGTTTTATCTGCCTCTTCCTCCTGGTTGGTCAGTCTGTGATGGTCAGTGATCTTCCCCCATCCTTAACCATAAACCTATGCATTGAACCTTATCATTGCCATCATTAAGGTTGAGGCAGTGAAAACGCTCACACACAAGGTTACCCCAACTTGGTTACTTCCTTGCCTGTCCCTTCTGAGTCTACAGCCACCGGCTGCAGCACTCATCACGAGAGTTATCCCACCATGTCCCTGTGATGGCAACTATGTTGTAGTTTTCCAGCTGCACAACGGCTCCCACATTTAATTTTCTTCCCAGTGGCTGGTATATTGTTCTGGTTTTTTGATTCATAAAGAGAATAATGTTGATCACACACTGATATTTTGGTTGTGGCTCAGCTGTGCTCACCCCAAGTGAAGGACTTTTCAGTGTCTCATGCTCTGCCAGCGAGGACCTGCACAAGAAGCTGGGGGAGCACAGCCAGGACATCTGACCCAAACGGGCCAGAGGGATATTCCATGCCACAGAACGTCCTGCCCAGTGTGTAAACTGGGGGAGCTGCCCGGGAGGGGCTGATCGCTGCTGAAGAATGGGCTGGGCGTTGATCAGTGGGTGCTGAGCAACTGTATTGAGCATCACTTGTTCCTCTTGAGTTTTATCCCCCTGTCTCCTTTTCATGACAATTATTAGTATTGGGTTTATTATTATTGGTGGGGTTCTTTTGTGGGGTTTTTTGATTGTTAAACTGTTCTTCCCCCAGCCCATGAGCTTTATCTTTTCTTCCTGATTCTTCCCACCAGGGGCAGGATGGAAGTGAATGAGGAACAGCTGCGTGGTACTTGGTTGCCAGCTGGGATTTAGCCATGACACAGGCTCAGTGTCACAACACAGACCCAAACGTGGGTCTGATAGATCAGCAGGCATCAGCAGGCAGAGTGAGGCTAGAGACAAATTCCCTTTCCTTTAGTGCCCCCAGTCTTTAACAGCAAGTATTGCAAATGACATTGTTGCCTTTCCCTGGTCTTAAAATTAAGAGCCAAACACAGTTAAAGGAAAAAAGGGTTTTTACTTCGGTATTTAAGGATCCTTAAGGTGCACCCTTCATCTGGGTGGAATGCGCTGAAAAGCGCACCGAAATGCACACACACGATAGATTGTGTATGCAATTTATAAGCCTAGCAAATTAGCGTATCTGTCTGAAATTCCCCAGTGAGAGACCTGAATGAGCCCCCCATCCCGAGCAATTTCCCCTGGATGGGCCTATCTTAGTTTACAAGATGTGTTCTAGAAGGGACCTTGGTTTGTAGGGCTTTCTGACTTCTAACTGTGAAGCTTCCAGGTTGTTTGGTCTCCGGGCTTAATGGAATATTAGGTCTATGTTAGTTATCAGACTTAAAAAATTACAAGTATGCATGCTAAAAACACTGAGGATACATAAAAGTTATATTAAAGGGTATATAAAAGGGGTATATGAAAGGGGTATAAAGAAAAGGCAAAAAATCATCATGGCATCAACAGGAGATTTATGAGCTAAAACCTATGCTTTGAATTACATTTAAAAACAAGTCGGTAACCAGTGCATTTTGAGACCATCCTTTCCTCTCTGCAAAGGGCTGTGCACTGCAAATGAATGTTGGCATAGCACATCCTGAAACAATTGACTATAGCTGTAATAACTGCATTCCTGTTCTGTGTCCCCCCATAGGATGGGAATGCAATCCCATAAATTGGGCCCCATAATTTAAAAGGGATGCGAAGGTCCTCGAATGCGTCCAGAGGAGGGGAACCAAGCTGGTGAATGGCTGGATGGCATGCCCTTGAGAAGCAGTTGAGGGCCCTGGTCTTGTCTCCTTTGGAGGCTGAGGAATGACACTCTTGTTTTCTGCAGCTTCCTGAGGAAGGGATGTGGAGAGGGAGGTGCTGAGCTCTTCTCCCTGGGATCCACGGACAGCACTCCTGGAAATGGTTAAAAGCTATTCCAGGGAAGGTTCAGACTGGACATAAGGGAGCATTTCCTAATGAAGAGGGTGGTCAAGCCCTGGAATGAGCTTCCTTGAGAAGCAGTCAATGCCCCAGGCCTGTCAGTGTTAAAGAGGCATTTGGACAATGGCCTTAAGAACAAGCTTTACCTTTTGGTCAGCCCTGAAGGGCTCAGGCAGTTGGATGAGATGGTTGTTGTAGGTCCCCTCCAACTGAAATATTCTAGTCTGTTCAGTTCCTAGGGCTGGCTGCAGGACTGAAAGGTCCTACCTGTGCCATGGCAAGGCTTGGTGAAGCCCTGGCACTCTCTGGATCAAGAGCCTCGGGATGGGTATGAGAAAAGCGTATACAAAATACAGCACATGGCCACCACCTGATGAAGAGCTGAGAGATGTGACGAGGACTCAGAAGCCAGTGTTGCCTGTTCTTGGTGTTACCTCAAGTGACCCTGACTGAACCACTTGCACACATCCATCTCAGTACTTCTGTATGAGTGTCAGAGAACCTGTGAATGAAATTCAAAAGGAAATGAATGGGAATGAAGTCAGTTTTGTTTCTAATAAAATCAGCTATTCAGTATATCATCCTGAGGTTTGCTGCACTGGCTGTGCAAGGGAAGGGGAGGATGTTCTGACACTCTAGCAGGCTTGCTTGGGACACTTCACTCTCTTCAACAAGAATATCAGCAAGGGACCCTTAAATGTCCCGTGACATGAGTCCTGAGGTCCGGACATTCACCCTGAAAATGGTGCTGCAGGATGAAATCACAGCAGGAATGGGCAGAGCCAAGCAGTACAGAAAGGGCACTGGATTGCTTGCTGAAGTTGCAGTGTCTAATATTAGCCACAGGTCATATACTTTAGAAGTCCTTTCAAGAAGGACAGAGATCCTGAAACAGCTTTCCTGCCTGTAATCCCCTGGAGCAGCACACTCAATACCAGGTCTTTGAGACTTGTAACCCAAATCCTGCCAGGCTGCACAGAGAGGACAAATGGCTCTTGGATACTTCGGTCTGTACTTAAAATAGGAACAAAGCTGCTCCCATGTGCCTCCCCACAGGGCCAGGGGGAGGGGCTTATATGGCATCTGAGAGTGTCCATGGTGTCTGCATCCCTCTTGTTCCTACTACACTCACAAAGTTGTACCTTTCGCTTAAGATGCTGAACTTTGGCACCAGGCAATAAGCCACCTTCTCCCCATACCCAAGTTTGTAAGGATACCCAAGGACAACCAATTCAGGCTGATACACAGCAGGAAAATGTGCGAGTAAGGCAGCGCAGCAGACGCCAGCAGCAGGAGCGGGTAAGTGAACTGCAATAAGCAGTGATGGGTATGGGATGTGGGATGTGCTGTCTCTTCACAGAGCATCTGAGGTCCCTCTGTGATCCTAAACATTAGGGTTCAGAATTCAAATGGCACAGTAAGGGCAGACATCAGTGTCAGAATATTGGGGTGGGGGTGTCAGTGGGAAAGAGAGAACCTGTCACTGCAGGATTTAGGGCAGAGGCCAGGTAGTAGAAAACAGCTGCTGAGAGACAGATGGGGGACCCAGTGTCCCCAGACAAAAAATTCTGCATCAGGTTTGAAACGGAATGGCACAGAGTTGAGGAGGATCTAAGTGGGAAAAAGGAAAGTACATAAACCAAAATATCCATACAATGGTGTTAACAGGAAGCTGCACATTATCTTCCTAGGGAATTGTGTGATCAGTAGTAAAGGAATGTCTTGAGATAGTGTTGACCCTCAAAGAGGAGCTGTTATTCCAGAAAATTCATAGAAGACATCACTTTTACAGGAATAGCCATTGGTGGATGGAAAGAGACGTAGAAGATTTTCAAATTTTCCTAATCAAGACATTCTTTAAATCCCACCAGATACTCTGCATTTCAGGGTAACTAAGATGGCAGAGACCTGTTCAAAGCACTCTGAGCACACTCTCTAAGAGAGCATGTCATTTATAAAGGTCCTGTAAGTAAGACTAAGCTCTTGCTGCTGTAATGTGCAGGCTTCGATGGCATTCACAGACCCAGGCTCTGCACCACTGGCACATACAGTCTATTACATTACTGCAGTACAGTTATTTGAACCGCTGGACTCCTTCTGCCTTAGTCATGTAATGCCCAATACCCCACTGGCCACAGCCAGTGCCAAAATAGTGCCACGTCTGGTGCTGTGAGCAAGCAGATGTGGAGGCACCCAGGTGGAGCTGGAATTCATAGCCTCTAGAGAAGGAATTGACAGCAGACTTGGAACAGAGATACCTGCTTTCTGTGAAGACAGTGAGGATTTATTTTAATGACCTGGCTTAGCTGATGACATGAAGACTTTAAGACTCCTCAGACTGTTAGTGTTAGGAGCATTGGCATGAGTAATGTCACTGATTCAGAACATGAGCATTCCTAGAAAGGAGGTTTGGTGCAATTAATCATGGTTGGGCTCCTCTTGAGAAGCATCAGTGATGTGTCAGCCATAGTATCTACCCCCTGACACCCTCATTGCCTGACCATAAGCATATGCCTCACCATGATCTACAGGAAAGTCAATTTCTAAGTTTGTCTGCTACTGATGACTCCTTCCAAACTCCCAACTTACTCTGCTCTGACAAAAAGTCACAAAGTGATAATCAGAAACGCATGTTCAAAAGGATAGTCCTGTTAGCAACAGCATCTTGTCAAATTTCAGGTGTAAATAATTGCACGTTCTTCCATGAACTACCTGTGCGGTTCCAGTTGGACACTGTCTCACAGCATCCTCTCTCAACACCTGAGGAATTGCAGTATCTCCTGAAGACAAGCCTCCCCCTTTCTTCATACACAGGATCTATTTCAAGAGTAGATGAACTAATCCCATGAAAATGCTGTGTCCTAGTCTTCATTTATAATGGCTTTGGGATCCTCATTAGGATCGAGAGGTGCATGAATAAGACAGTAGGATGACGTGTCATGAGAGTCACAACTCAAGAGTGACTTAAATGCAAGAATCGCACAAGGTGAGATTTGTTGATGGGCAGATGGACCAGTAAGGCTGCAATGCCCAGCAGCCCTGCCCAGATCATGTGCCACAGCAGGCACAAGCATTCACTCACCATTGCCAGACCTGGGCACATCCAGCCCTCGGGTACCAGTGCTCAATTGCATTTGGAGTTTCATAAAATCACAGAATGGCTTGGGTTGGAAAAGACCTTAATGTCCATTTCATTCCAACCCCTGCCATGGGCAGGGGCACCTTCCACTATCCCAGGTTGCTCCAAGCCCTGTCCAACCCGGCCTTAAACTCTTCCAGGGATGGGGCAGCCACAGCTTTCCTGGGCACAGTGTGCCAGAGCCTCCCCACCCTCACAGGGAACAGTTCCTTCCCAATATCCCATCTAACCCTGCCCTCTGCCAGTGGGAAGCCATTCCCTGTGTCCTGTCCCTCCAGGCCCTTGTCCAAAGTCCCTCTCAAGCTCCCTTGGAACCCCTTAAGGGACTAAAAGGGGCTCTGAGCTCTCCCTGGAGCCTTCTCTTCTCCAGGCTGAATTAATTTTGCTTACATCGGGTCCTGCTGGCTGGGAGGGACTTCATTTTCCCACTCAAGGGTGCTGTTCCCATTGGCAAAGGCCATTCTTTAGCTTTCCCAGTGTCCAGCATCGCATCCCAGAGCTCACAGACAAAATGGCCATTAGGCTCGCTCAGAGCTTCATTTGGACTCACTGAACAGGATTTCAGAGGGTAACGCTCTCATGGACTATAACTAGAGGACTTGTTTGACCTCTGAACATGATATCATCCTCTTCACAGTGGGCATCGGCTGGATAAATGATTATATTTTTATAAAAAAAATATTTATGAGTATACTGTGTATACTCATAAATATATTGTCATATAAGTACTAACCCAGCAGGAGTTCAGCAGTCCGTATTCTAAAATGATAGGTGATTTTAAAGTAGCTCATATCCTAATTGTTTCATGAAGTTATTGAAGAAACCTGATAATTAAAAGACTGTGTGCCCATCTTTGTCCTTCAGACCCCTTTGGACATCTCAAGGTCCAGATCCCAAAAAGACTTGTATCTTTTATGGCTTGAAGGCAGCACTCTGCAGAGGGAGTGAGTAGCAGTATTCAGCACTTGTAATTCTAAACTCACCATGATTTACGATTATGGACTGCTGAGGCACGCAGGGTTAGGACTTCTCCCCAGGGCCGTGTTCTGAGCTGCTTTGCTGTGCGGAGCCTGGAAGGTTTGTGCTGGGTTGTGGTGCTGCTCTCGATCTGTGTGCTGGGGACCCTCTGGTGAGGACACAGAGATGGGTCCTCCTGAGTGGAAGGACTTGGGTCACACCTCTGTAACTGAGAGAGTCACAGTGAACCCAAGGAAAATAAAAGGCAAAAGACACCTGAGCACCTTTCTTTGCTGCAGGGGTCTTAGATGTTTCTGTTTCACCTATTGCACACACTGAAATAAGCAGACTTTTGCTCATGGAAAGCCGAGTGCCAATCCTTTGGAAGTCAGTGGGAGTTTTCATTCAAGTCAGTGGGCTTTCGACCGGCCCCAGAGAAACTGGCTTTATAAATATAGGCATTGCAGATCAAGCACTGTTTTAAGTTGGTTTCAGTGATGCCACACAAAGAGAAACTGGACAACCACCTGCTTGTAGGAGCACCAGGGTCCCCTGAGGCTATGACATGGCCAGAGTTTCCTGACAGGATTGTAACTCCGGGGTCCCAGTACTTCGTGCAACTGATACGCTGTGGCAACCTGGCTACTGTAACAGACTGTTTACAAGCCATCCCTTTGCGGGAGCTGGATTGTGTGCTGCCTGGTGGGAATGGAGCAGGTGGACTCAAATGTGTAAGCGAGAAAACTATTAACAGGTCACTGTGTTTGTTTTAAAATTGTTCACATTTCTGTCTGCAAAGGTATTTATAACCATGCTCATCATAACCGTGCTGACTACAGCTTTAGAAAAGTCTGGCAAGAAAGGGCTGATGGACAGCCTTTCAGTGAGACAAGGGAACAGCCTTAAGTGCTCCAATAATGCATTATAGCACAGGAACAGCAAACAGGATCTGTGCTCCCAAGGCTTGAGAGCAAGAATGACGGAGTGGAATTTCTTTTGGCCTGCGTAACACAGGACAGAATAGATCATCTTAAGGGTGGTTTTTTCCAGCCTTAAAATCTACACAGCTGTACTGTGCTAATTCCAAAGCCGTGGTCCACGGAAGGAGCACCTTCTCCTCGTTTTGACTGAAATACTATGTAGTACTTTAACCACTGTTTTCTCATGTAAAGGGCAGCTGCAGTTTTACTGAAGGAGCCCTGGGGTCCCCCACGCCGAGATCTCCCCGCGAGGCCGCCCTGAGCCGGGGCCCAGGCGGGCTGGGCAGAGCAGGGCAGGGCAGGGCAGGGCGGAGCAGCGCCGCGGCCGGAGCGGAGCGGGGCAGTGCCCGGGCCCGCCGCCGCCGCCTCGCTCCGCCC
>VZRV01004815.1:43436-157643 GCA_013398115.1 Falcunculus frontatus | reverse complement strand
CGCCGGGGGCGCGGGGCCGGGGGCGCGGGATCGGGAGCGCGGTCGCGGGGCGCGGGCTCCCCTCAGCCCTTGGCGAGGACGGAGGTGTCACTTTTACCCCTTGGCGTGAAAAACGATGGACTTGAGGGAAGATTTTCTTGCTGGCAATGAAAACTGTTCCCAGAGAAAAGGACGGCAAAGCTGGGCAGGAGGCTGAGGTGTTTCGTTTGTGATTTGAATTGGTTTTAGAAAGATTTGTGTAATGATCAAAATTCCAACAGGATAACGACAAAAAACCAACCAACCCAACCGACTCTAATTTTAGACTGGAGTTGCCGAAAACCTCAAATCAGATACTTGACAGCAAATTCCACTTCTGGAATCGTTTAAAGCCAGACCAGCTGGTAGGTTTTAGGAGGTAATGGCAGTGGGATAAGAGTAAAGTCGGGTGTCAGAGCATGAGGTGAGTGTTTCTGGAACAGACCGGTGTTAATGTGCAGTCTGACAGCTGAAATTTAGCTCGCCAGATTGGAAAATGCATCTTTATCTACACCAGTTTATCATAATCTAAAGGTAATTCCTTGTTTTGAAAGTGTAACATAGAGTTTTGTGAGATAGATTTTGTCAAAGTCAGATGGAACATGTGTGTGAGACGACACACGTGCTGAAGTTTGTCCTCAGAAGGAACCAACCTCTCCTTCAGCCAGCAATGGGAACTGGGGTGAAGCATGAAGCTCAGCTAGTGACTGGTGAATCTACAAGCTCAGGTTTATCAAGATAGCCATGAGGCTTGAAAATGCAGGGGAATTCTTTCTGTATTTCTGTTTAAAAAAAAAAGGACAAAGCTTTTTTTAACCTGGGGGTTGTGCACTGGAAGATAACAGACTTTGTGAGGTGCTTGTGTTCAGCCCACAGACAAACTGCCAAAATTGAAAAGTGCATCTTATCTTAGGCCAAAAGAGCTTTTTGCTGAGAATCAAAGCTGCTGAGGGTTATCAACTGTTAAAATCTGTTGAAATTTGCGTATAATAGTAATTTTCCTAATCTAATTCCCATCTCATGTCAGAGTTATGTTAAGGAAATAAAGCAGAGAGTAAAGACTTCGCAGCTTGACAACTGCTTTCAGGCAGGAAGGAGAGTAAATACCTGCAATGAAAAATTATTGTTGCCCTGTCCTTTTGTTACAGTCTATCAAAATCCACAGAAATGGGTTTATTTTTGCTGTCACACCAGTAACTACGAGAGACTTGGCTTCTCTGTTCACATGTGGCAAAGATTGGATTCCTGCTGCCAACCCTACATGTTGTGCTTAAGGAACTAATTCTGTATTTCAGCGCCAATCAAAATAAAAACTCTTCTGAGTTGGTGTCTTTTCCCCATGTTGTTGGACAGTGTCTGGGGAGGCCCTGCATTGCCAAAAGACAGACTGGTGGTGCTTGAAGATGTCTAAACTATGTGCTCTTGCCTCCCGAGTCTGTTTGGAGACACCGACCTGTCTGAACTCCGAAGCGCCGAGGTTGTGTACTCGTGCAGGCATCATCATGGGCTTAAAAGTTCAGTTTCCTGGTATATGCTTTTTTTTTGTGAAATAGAGCTAGAGAAGGTTTCTTTTTAAAACTTCTCCTCATGATGGAGTCCTTTTCTTCACTTCATGAGGTCCAGATTTTTGAACACCACTTACAGTTTCTGACGTCCTTTTGAGTGTAGAACTTAATTTACGTCTGATCTGAAGGAGAGCATGAGCTCTGGAAAATCAATATCTTGACAACAGCCAATCTTTTATAAACCTATCGGTGTCCAGTAAACACAAAAATAACTAAATCAGGCATTCCTGCAATTCAGATTTTTTCTGAAAGGCAGCTAATGAGAATCTTTGATTATATTCATGAGCCCAAGAAGGCTCAAGAAGCAAAAAGGTGTCAGGAAAATCCGATTACTTTCCGGTTTTTGAGATATATAACAAGAAAATTGATTGTTTTTCTAACTTTTTATTCTGTATTATAACTCTAGCTTTTATAATACCCTGGACTCTTCCCTGCAGAGCTTTTGGGGGAAAATTGCTTTCAGGTTCAGAGATTTATTCAAATTTTTCTTTTCTGACATGTTTATGGCAGAGAACAATACTTTACAGGGTGGGGAAGGAAGTGAAAGCCTCTGTAGATCAGTTATTTTAGCATTATTCTAGGAAGCAGCTTATGTGGGCTCAATACACAAAAATCAAACTGCAAACCTGCTAATTCTGCTTGCGAAAAGTGATTATGGTAAAGGAGTGTTTAGTCAATACAGCTACAGGTGACAAGGCTCCAGCCATCTGGGCACACGCCTGAGCTTGTTTCATTTTCTTCCAAGGCAGTTCCAAGGTAGAAGTCTGTGGGACTTCTCTTTTTGGAGAGCACTGTGCACAGAACTAGTACACGAGTTGGGTTTGTGGCCGGTGCTTGCAGCAGATCGAGAGACCTCACAGCTGAGCTCTAGGGGCTGGGTTGCCACCTGCCAAGGTCATGATGATTTCTCCAGACTTCGGAAGCAGTTGCTGTAAATGAAAGATCCCTCAGGGAATCTTCAGATCCTAATTCATAGCCAATTTCTCTGCAAGAGGGTAAAATGCAGGTAGAATGTTACTGTGCACTACTTTTTCGGGTCTGAGATGAGTAGGAGATAGTTCTATAAGCTTGCTACTCAGTCCTGGGAGAAATAAGAGAGAAATACAGGCATGGTGTTTGGTGTGATACGATGACCCTTGCAAAGGGTCCCTGCAAGTTAGTTGTGTACGTGCGCCCAGAAATTGCTTGGGGCTGCATATATCATATATTTAGGCTTAATTTTCTGGTTTGTCTTTTTTTTTTTTTTTTTCAGGTTCCTTTTGGAGAGGCCAGTAAGGACTTGATGACATGAATCCAGATATTTCCAGGTATGATGTAGCAGATGGGCATTTAGAGCTCAGTGGAGGTACAGTTTCATTAGCTTGAGCTGCGTTTCTGTAGAGAGAAGTGCCACTTTTGCCAGGTCCAGGCCACGTGTCATTTCCCCTTACACCTTGCATTGAGCCTGCACAAATGATTTTGAAGCCAGGAAGTAAATTGCACTGAGGAACTGGCATGGGGTAAAATCACCCCCAAGTAGAAACAAAAAAAGCTTGGTTTAAACCCAAAGCTTTTTCTCAGGCGGGTTCTCTGAAGCCTCACAAGTTCCTGTATTGAGCATGGCAGGGTGGTGGCAGTGAAGTGGGAGAGCTGGCCAGGAACGGGTGGAGGCCAGGATCCAGTCTTTGATGATTCTGTTGGTTTACACTGGCTCTCAGTTGTAAGGAACCTGTCTCAGCAGGGGAATCTTCACACTGGAAAGAGCAGCAGTTTCATTTTAAGGACTGTAGTGGATCTCTCCACCCACTGATATAATCTTAAAGGAAACACATGTGTTTCTTTTCCCACTGTGGTCCTCCAGTCTTAGGCTTTGTTCAGGTGAAAGCAAACTTAGAAGAAAGGAGATTATAGAATGTCAAAGAACTAACATGCACAAGTCAGAACAAATAGTCCATCTTGATTTTTCTGTACTGTAGGGTGTAAGTAATATGTACTTGTTCTCTGAAATGCTGAAAATTCAGTCATTATCTCACAGCATTATCTGAAAAATCACATTTGTTTAATAATTTTAGACTCACTGGATGTATCCAGCCATTACTATGACATAACAAGTACACACTAAAATCTGGGGGTACGGTTGAACTGAGGGGCATGCAGTTTTGAACTGACTCCACTTTAGCTGTGAATTTAGAGCCTGTTGATAAGAAAAAAAGCGTCATGAGATTTCTGGAGTCCGGATTGTTTGTTGTGCTCTGTGTTTTATATCCTGCTTGTATTTCTAATGTCTGTTCCAGATTTCTTCCCTGTCGGAGAAAAGCCAGGCTTTCATGGAAAAGGAGAAGTCAAAAGTCTTACTTAAAAATAGATTGCTCTTTAGAAAGCCAAAATCTTGTCATTATTTCTTACTAGTTAAATTAGTTACCCTCGTTTTAGTTAATATCAATTGAGTAATTGAACACTTCAATGGAATATGTTACAGGTGTAGAATTTACACATTTACAGCACTGTTCCATTGCAGTGCCACACACTGCAGGTTCTGTTGTAAAGGCTGCAGCTTACAGAGTCCCTGGACCTGGAGTACACCTGGTAGGAGGTATACAGGAAACTCTGCCAAGGGCTGGGGCACTGCCCCCTGCCCAGCAGTGGGGACAGCCCTGGCATGCCCAGAGCAGGCTCTGGTTCTGGGTCTGTTCCAGGAGCTGTTACCCAGCCCAGATTAGGGCCTGCTGTGAAGCTGCCATGAAGGGCTGAGCGTGCAAAGCTTTGTTCTGCACTGGATGCATCCTGGCCACCACAGGGGTAGGCAGAGCTCCTCTCCTGGGGCCTGCTGTGCGCTCATGGTGTGACTCAGTGCTCCTGGTCTCTCGCACTGACTTGGCTCTAGGGTGTTTTCCACCTTATCTAGGTGCCTGCAAGTCTATGTTCCGTGCCCTTAGCCACCCCCCTCATTCAAATAAAGGTTTGCATTTTATTGTGGGTCTCTGCTATATGCATGTATTCACCTTTAGTATATCTGTATTGAAGATTTCATGTTTAATTTGACTGGCACTCTTTGGCAGGTTCTTCTTAAGGAAAAAGGAAACAAATGGCATCATTTTCCCAGTTTTGAAAGTCCACTTAAGGCTGCTCTGTTGGGGGTCATTTTTGCAGGTTTCATCTTTACCGATGAGTACACCTCAGCATGTTTGTCCAGAATTAAATAGCAATGTCAAGAACCCAGTGCATATTCCCAACTCCTTTTCCAATATGCTTTAGTTTTAATTAATTCAGGAGTTTTATTTGGAAAAATAGGAAATATGTTCAAAGAGGACTGCAGTAATTCCATAAACTTCAGGACTGATTCACCTTTTACCGAAACTGGTTTTGATAACAACTAGTGTCTTTGTTTTAAAAGTCAGTTCCAAAAATAAAGAAATTCTTCAAATACTTTTCTTTGTGAGGTTGCTGCACTCGTAGCCACAGGTATGGCATATGCCTTCCAACCCAACATGTGCCGAGGCTTTGAATCAAAACAGATAAGGAAAAATAAATTGTGAAAGAGGTAAGCTACAGGCTGTGTTCAGATTATTTTCCTTGTAGTAATCAGTGTTATTTTTATCCCTGAGGTACTACAAGAGCTTTTGGGACAATGGCTTCCCTACTGTTCATCTGTCTGTCTTCATACATATGTGAAAGATCCTTCTGCAGGGTTTGAAAGATTTTTTGTCAGAGTTTGTGTTTAATGTTTTCAAAGAAAAGATCAGAGGAGTTTTTCTGTTTAGAGAGGATACTGAATTAAAAGCATGAAAGCAGAATTCCCCAAATAATCATTTCTGTGTGAATTTTCTTGTAAAGTTACTTGTGGTGGATTGAAGCAAGGAAAAAGTGACCCTCAGTATCTGTATTTTAAAAATAAACCCTGAGCTCAGCCAGCATGAATCAGGGCTGTGCTGCGGGAGCCGGAGGTGCTGATGGTGTGCTGGGGGATCCAACTGGCTGTGGCTGGCACCAGCCCGTGCTTGGGGCTGGGGTCTTCCCCCTCCGCAGCTGCTGCAGGCAGGATGGTGTGGGCTCAGGCAGGGCAGAGCAGCTAGCTGCAGTGAGGTAAATTAGTGTCGGTTCTGTAGAGTTCTCTCTTAGATCCAGTCGTGCCTGCAGCAAACGCAGGGCTCCTCAGCAGCAGAGCAGGAGCAGGAGTCCAGCTTAAGGAGTGCCCATGTTCGTCAGAAGATCAAGAGGACCACCAGGGCTAAGCAATCCGAATAAGCCCTGTCTGTGTCTGGCAGGGCTGCTCCCTAAAAGGGTCCCATTGCATATGTAGTTAAGCCATCCCATAATGCCAGAATTGCTGGATAAATAGCACAATGTGGTTACAGCCTTCAAATCTTGACAAGGAATACACCGGGCTATAGTGATTTGTTTATGTAGTAGGTAAAACTCCGTTGGAGGCAGGTTCTCTTCATGTTAGGCACTACTCCAGCAGAGAAAGGAGGACAATGCCTATGGAAACAACTAGAGTGTCACATTCTGCTTTATAAGCTGCCCCTGTCACGGAGCTTTTAAGTAATCTGTGCTAATGAAGAACAATTCATACTCACATTTGTTTTTAAGTGAACATCATCATGTGATAGATTGCATTACTCATTAAGCAGTAATGCTTGTGAAAAGGGAGTCTCAGTGCTTTTAATCTTGGAGAAAAGGAAATCTTCCTATCAGTTGCTCTCAATGTTTTCAACATATTTTGCTTTTGCAGTAATGTTGGGAATGTAGATGTTCTCAGATAAGGTTTTAAGTTTTGTGTTTTGAAATGAAAAATCATGAAAACATGTACTAGTTTTACAGGAAGGAGTATAATTTAAAAGAATCTTAATTTTAGAATCTTAATTAATTTTTTTTTCTAAGCTTTGGAACAGGCTGGGGAGTTTGCAGGAACAAATACCTGGGAAACTGATGGAACTGTTGATACTGAAATTTAAAGCCAACTCATAGAAAGTAATTAAAGCCTGTGTGTTTCCTGCATAAGGGAGGAGAGCAAGAGTTGTGTGAAAAGTCATTCACTGCATTTGTAGGTGTACTGCCTTGTAATACAGGATGCCTCCCTCAACTTCGTGCAACAGATTAATCCCAGCTGATAGGTAAGCACTTTTCTAATCTATGCTGGCATTGAAGATGACCCAATTCCACTTTGCTGTTTCATCTTTGTGAGGTCTGTGGCAGAGGTTGCACACATCTGTCCCTTAGGTCTTCTTATTTAACACAGCAGGTTCTCTTGTTTTGACCCAAGATCAGCTGTTCAGGAGTTCAGTGCTTCACTGAGGTGGATGCTCAGAGGTGCTGGTGTGATGAATTAGAAAACTTGTCTTTGGGGAAATGGCCTGGTTGTGGGGGAAAGAGGGATAAGAGTGCTTGGTTCACTGTAGGGCTTGACTGTATGAATTAGGAGCAATGGTGATGCTTTGGACTCCAGGGAAGTAGGAATTGTAGGTGAAACTAAGGGTGAAGAGCTTCTGAGGGCTGCTACAAACTGTGGAACCGAGTGTATGGCTGAAGGCAGGACAGAAGAGGAGGAGCTGTCCTGGAAGGGACCAGAAGGGCTTGCCAAGGGTGATTCCTAGAGGATAGGTTAGGAGGGGGCCATCAGACCACAACAGTATGACTGTTTAGGAATGTTTATGCTTCAAAAGGGCTGGAGAGTCAGTTAATGCATTGGAGAAGCATTGTACTGTCCCATGAGCTCGTAAGAAAGAGGCTTTCTTGAGAACTGTGTTGGTGTTTTAATGTAACTTGATTATGGCTTAGAAGCTTGAACCTACTACCTGCTTTTTATTATTCCCAGTTTTTAAGTTAGAATTAAACTTTTTGAGACCTGGAATGTGTTCGTTGAGTAACAGCATTAGTGATAATCAGTTGAGTGATTTCAGTTGGCAGTAGAAAAAATGTCAGGGGTATGTATTGTCGTGAATGATCTGGGCAAGTATTTTTTGCTCCTCCGGCATCTGAACATCCATGCACATAAACTCGGTTGTAAGGCCAGAACTTGCTTTTGGGAGAGTTTCTCACAAAGTTACTGCTGCCCAGGCTCAAATTTTGAGCCTTATTCTGTGTGTTTTCTTACAGTATGTGATTCCTTTTTTGTGCCTTTCTCCTTCCAAAATCTGTGAAAAGGCTTCTATTGGTGTATGAACTGCTTGTTGGTACAATCTTTGCGGATAAATAGCATTTCTGTTTAGAGGCTTTTTGGCAGGTTTTTACTGTCTCTTAACTCGTATTGAAGGACACAATGTCATTAAGACTGCTTGACTCTTTCTTTGTTTGATACTGATGAATTTAGAGAAAGAAGAGGTGAGCAGTTCTAGAAGTAATCTCCCTCTTGATTCTTTGCGTGATCTTCCAACCTGACTTCTTAGCTCACTGTGGCCTGAGGCCAATAACTTGATTTTCTTCCTCAATTCTATCAAGTGATGTCAGACAGTGACTGCTGTTTCTACAGTGAGACTGGAGGAAATAGTAGGTGTCAGGAGAAAGAATTAAGGAAAAAATGCAAAGAAATTGATGAATAGCTCATTTGGGGTTTATAGGTGCCTCCTCCTTTCATTTTGCATTTACGCTCTTGAGAAACACACATAGGTCTGGGACTATGTGTCTTTGCGTTTTGTGGAGATGTAGCTGGTGCTTTGAGTGCCTCAGTTGCTTTACTTGGACACCAGTGGTGTCTGATGTTCTTACCCAGCCACAGTATGGTCTGCAGCTTTCTGCTCAGTGATGTGGCCTTATCCAAAAAATCAGCATGCAGTCTCCAGTGGTTTTTCATTGAAATTTTTTTGTCTGTATGGTTAGTATTCGGTAGCAGAACATTATTCCCAAGTGTCAGGACAACAAGGCCTTTTCTGGCCTTGTTTTTCGCTGAATAAACCAATGCTTGCTTTTCCCTGGGCAAAACCAGGAAGTTGTGCTCACCCCCCTCAGTGAGGGATGACTGAATGAGAAGAGCTGTCTGATTTGCATTCTGGCGTGGTGAGTGACATCAGCTGAAACCTGTGCTGTCGGTCATACCTGGCAGTCTGCTCAGGAGCCAGGCACTTGCAGGCACAGCAACCCAGCAAGGAAGGAGCTGGCAAGTGGAGCACAAGGTATGGGAGTTAGTATGTAATTTATGCTGGGTGAGGAAGATGTTCTCTGCAGATCTAGGTAAGCAAGTTTGTCTATTGTGGAACTTTTATTTGCAGTTTGAAATGTCTGCTTGGGCATTTTATGGTTTTTCTGGAACAGAGCTCTCTCAAAAGATGGTGTACATGAAAAGTTTTGCCTTTGAACAGAGCAGCACGTGACTTGTAAAATGAATTTATTCTTGTGTGAAGAGCAGACATGAAATGATTTGGTAGGAAATGTCAGCTGGTAGATCTAAATGAGGAGAACATCTGAAAGCTAGGAAGTTGAGGGTAACTGGACATTGGTGGAGAAACAAGGCTGCACAAATAATTTCAAATTTTCAATTAGCTTCCGAAGAAGAGGATGTGGATAACAGAGTCTGGGTGAGGAGGGTAAGCCTGGAGAACATAGTGTTGGTGATTATGAAGGTAAGGAGATTGCGGTTTCATTTCTCTTGCTACTAGTCAGAGTTGAAAGATCTTATTTCATGCAAAAACAAATGGAGGTTCTGCCAGAAGCTGTAGTTTTAGGGAAAAGGGCATGTAAAGTCACTAGAGAAAGAGGTGAGAAGGCTGGGGAACTGGAGAAATAAAGCAGAATGAGCTGCAGGTAAAAAGAGATTAATACCAAAACCTGTACGTGTGATTGGAGATTCTGCATCAGTTATGGCCAGAGCACGCAGGCTTGTAAAAATCTGCAAAAGTTCAAAGAAATGGAGGTGTAGAGGGTGACGGGTTTTGTTGGAATGTTACTTTGACAGGTTGAGGAGGCATGCTAGGAGAGCTAAGGTCAATAGTTAGTTCATGGACTGGAACTATATGGAAAGGTTTAAATATTTTTTCATTACCATGGGAGGACCTTCTTAGGCATTTTTCTTAATTAATAAATTTCAGCTGAGTCCCTTGGACACTGTCCGTCCATGGTTAAATTTGCATTATAAGAAAAGCCTTAAAATGGTGAAGAACCAAGAGAAACATAGTTTAAAAAGGGGATCTCGGGCAAGGGAGATGTTGTTATGAATAAGGCAGTATCTGAAAGCAGGTATGACTCCAGGATGACTAACAGAGATGAGGAAATGGAAATGAACATATCAAAGCTGAAGTGAAATTTGAAAAGCTGAATGTATTCCATTCAGGCAAGAGGCTCTAACTAACTAATCTCTGTCTCAGCATGCTGAAAATAATGCTACATGTAATTAAGAATTTTGGGGCAAAATTTTTTTATCTATAAATTTTACCAAATCTTGATATATATTAGAAGAAACATATAAAAGATTTTACATAAAAAAAAGAAAAAAGGCAAAAAAAAAGAGGCAAAAATTATCTTAGCAACTATAATCCTATAATACCAGTACTGTGATCATTAGTGTGAAGGTTTAAAAAAAGAAAAACACCTTGGAGATGGAGATTAAGAGATTAAATATAATACAGGTGTTCAAAAGATAGCCTGTGCTGTGTTAGTCAGAGCTTTGTTTGTTAAAACTATTTATGTCTGCCTAAAAGAGACGCAGTAAGTTTCATGTCTGAACTAGTAACTTCTCTTGGGTAGCTCTAACAAGTAGTTTTAGTTGAAGACACCAGGATTATGGGAAGTATCAAACAAGAAACTGCCTAGAAAAGCTAATAGGAGAGAATTTACCCATGGAGTACTTGACTAATTGATTTCTTAGCCAAGTGAGCTAAGGGTTCAAATGCATAATAGGAAATGGAAACTCAAGTCTAGGCAGTATGGACCAGAGTAGGATAGGAACACAATGGCTCTTCCAGTTTGAGATAACAGGAACCTCTATAACTATATGGAGGACTTTGTTTCTTGACCCCAGTTTCTCAGGAAGATAGGACAAACCTCTCCATTTTGCTCTCCAGCATATCAAGACTGAAGAGGCTTTTTTGGTTTTATTTAGGCTTAACCCCACAGAAAAACAAAGCAACTTGACTCGAGAAGCAGCATAACTGCATCCTCGTGGTGTGTGCTTCCCCATTAACTGGTAATTTCCCCTGTGGCAGTGCTGTGCTGCTGGTGGCTGATTGCATCCTGGGAAAACTGGCTGTACCAGGAAGGCTGCTGCAGGAATGCCTGCGCTGCTCTGGCAGCCAGGTCATTAACATGATGCTGCACTTAAGCTAATGAGACTTGGCTGACCTAAATGGCTTGGCCCAGAGCCACTGCAGGGATGTTTGTACCTGTGGCATGGTTCACCCACAAACCTTTATAATCCACCTGCAGACAATGGACCGTGTCTGCTGTAATTGCACACTCTAAGGCCTTTGTAGTCAGTTCTTTCCAAGACGTGTAAGCTGTTTCTCTCTGTTTCGTCTCCACCCTTATCTGCTATATCCACACATGTAAATTTACATGAATATTTGTGTACCTATATATTAATGTTTAGCTTGGGAATGGAGTCTGTAAGTGAAGCAGCAAAGTAACTCTTTGAAGATGTGAGCAACAGTTAACATTTTCTGGGTAAACCTGCTTAGCCATTTTACCTGTGAGACAAGGAGTAACCTCTTTAGCTGGATGCCCTGCTTCTTCTCAAACAGTTCTGCTTCGAAAGCAAAACCAAGTATAAACCTGGCCCTGAGGGGTTAAGTACAGTGATGTTCTGTGGCTCAGGGTGGGGAGCCCTGCAGTGCTACTCTGCTGTGGGCACTGCAGATGCAGCAGTTCCTGCTATCCTTGGAGCAGCTCAGCAAGCCCAACAGCAGAGGCCTTTGTAATGCTGAGGATTCAGATAAAACCACCATGTTCATAAAAACCAAAAAAAACAAGCAACACCCGGAAAGGCAAGATTCAACAAAGTAAATACAGTGGATGGGGCTGCTGGGCTGCAGAACCAAGTTGCTTCAAGGCCTTCTGGCTATGTCACCTCATAGGAGCTCTGTGGATTGCACTTTGCCTGTCTCCTTGATGCACAATGGGCTCGAGAAGCGCCAAAGCCTTGCCCTCCCTGTCCCCATGGCATAGCTGTGATACTTTTCTGGTTTTGGTTTCATCTTTATGTGTACCTTCTACAACCAACTTAAAGCTGTTCTTCCAGTGTTTACTATTTCGTTGGCTGTTGTGAAGTCCTTACGTTGATCTGTTCAGTGTTTCCCACTGTTGTTTTTTATTGCTGTTCTCGCTGAACTCTGGGGGGGGAGGGGGCTGTCTTCTCTGTTAGACCTGTATTCAGAGCTGAAGGGCTTGGTTCTGCATGTTACAAAGCTGTGTGAGGTCTAAAGAACTTCTGAGAAATAAATGAGCCCGCTTACACTTTTCTGTGGGTGCTCAAAGGGCCTTTTAGACACACCATTGTCTTCAGCTTTCCAGCAGCCTTGACTTGAGAATTTGACCTGTATAAATTGCAAAAGATATATGTGTTGCTTCATGTCGTACCCTGTTCTGTATTTTTGCAATGTGTAAAGACAGCTGCAAAGATGAAGAAATATTCCATGAGGGTAATCCTGACTATCTATATTTTGCACACGAGAGTAGATTAGATAATGGCTGTTTGCTTCCTTAGCACTTTGAATCTATATATTCCCCCCAGGCAAATTGGACAATCTATTTTGTATTCTCCCACAGACTCCCCAGTGGAGTTCAGCTGCTGTTCTCTACCAGGTGTGGTTTTGTGTTGTTGCCAGATATATGCAGTTCTGGAGGGAGAATGTGGGATTGTGTAGCTGCAAAGATGGCTGTGATGGCAGCTTTCCCCAGCATGCCTTCTGTCTGCACAGTGGGAAGACCCACTGAAGAGATGTTTTTGGAAGAGCTGAGGCAGGGAGGAAGTGTGATTTCTCCCTGGAGTTCTCCAAGGTATTCCTAATGCTTTTCCCAACTAGAGCTGAGATTTTTAACAGCTAAGAAAGTTTACCAACAAATTTGAGGTTGGTATGTTCAATGCCTGTAAAGTTCTTTGTAATTCAGGCCCCTCACTTAGGTTATCTGGCTCTTCTAAGCTGGTATCCAGTACTGTCTGAAGTGCACAAGCTGTTTTGGTGTGGTGTTACCATGCTTCATGGTAACAGGATGTTGAATTCATCGTAGGCTAAACCCATATACAGTTTGCTTCTACACAGACACATTCTGCTCTACAAATGTAGACTTTTGTGGAGAAACCTGGGTTCACACAGTCTATAGGAAGTTTGGGGACATCCTGAAAAAATGGTTCACCGAGGCTTGGGGGTTCGGCACAGCCACCCTGTCCCATGGGCACAGGGCTGTGTCACCCAAATGGAGCTGTGCTGGTGAGCAGCATGTTTACTGAGTAGTCTGAAAAGCTTTTTCTGGCAGGTATGTATGTGTGCTTCAGCTAGCTCTGTCACCAGTGAGCCGTCACTGACCTCCGTGGTTCTGGCTTCACATGTTTTTGCTGGAGCACCAAAGGCAAAGGAAAGGAACTGGTGCTAAAGGATCCTACAGCTCTGCCAGAGGAACAGGGGGCAGGTGGTTGGTAGCAGATGTTCCCACCTCCAAACAGCCTTGGTGGGGACAGGTGGGTTATACTCTAGGCCCCGGAGAGTTGTTGTCTCTTGTAGAGAGTCGAGATTTGCCAGGCAATTAAAAGCTATTGCATCCTGCTTGTCAGGCTATTAAAACAGGATTTGAAGAGTCTATAAACCCTGTTTATCTCAATTTTGTGTGCTAGTGATTTTTGTCCAGGCATTGTCTGGAAGGAGAGCTAGAAGAAGGAATGGAGAGCAGCCTGGAAGTGGGATCAAAACTGCAGTTTCCAGAGGCCCAGAAGCTACACCAGAAAGAAAATACTGTTGATATTGTCAAACTGACCTCTGGTAAAAGATCTGGATATTCTTTTCAGTGCTAGTGAAGCCATACTTCTTTTGGGTTCAGTTCTTCAGTATATCAGGCTCTTAATTTTTAGGAGGTATTTTTATGTTGTGGGTTTTAGTATGAAAAGCTGAAATCAGGCAGTGCACAGTGGAGGAGAATAATGTGTTTTTCATAAGATGGTTTTCCTTTTTCTTTGGGGAAAACCATCCTTTTTCTTTCCTTTTTCTTGCTTTCTATATATGACATATAAATTCTCTATATTATATAAGTGATTAGAAAGTTTGTCTCCACTTGCTATCAATTACACATATATTTTTAATCAGCTTTGTCCTCAAACCGAATTGGCTGTCCATGTGCCAGGAGAAATGAGTCGAATTTGAAGAAATAGCATCCTGTTCTTCCCCATTGTGATCAAAGGACACATTGAGATGGATAGTAAAGTCCAAATCAAGAAAAGATGTTTACAATTCCTTCCAGTGCCTGAAGGGAGCCTACAAGAAAGATGGAGAGATAATTTTACAAGGGCTTGGGGTGACAGTACATGGAGGAATGGCTTCAAACTGAAAGACAGTAGATTTAGATTAGATATTAGGAAGAAATTCTTCCCTGTGAGGGTGGTGAGGCCCTGGCACAGGGGGCCCAGAGCAGCTGTGGCTGCCCCAGCCCTGGAAGTGTTCAAGGCCAGGTTGGCCGGGGCTTGGAGCAGCCTGGGGTAGTGGAAGGTGTCCCTGCCCATGGCAGGGGGGGGAATGAGATTCAAGGTCCTGTCTAACCAAACCCTTCTATGACTCCATGGTTGTGATTCAGAAAATAACCCTCAGACTCCAGAATTCTAGAATGAGTTTAACAGAGAAATTGCATCTGAATTAAAGATACCTTCAAAATAAAATGACTGATTCATTTTTGATTTGACAGGCAGTTCTTTCAGAAAATGGGCCAGGTCTTGGGACTTTGCTTGAAGAGAAGCTTTATAATACTTGGGTCAGACACTTAAACTGTGTGCTTTTTCCCTTGGTTTCCTAAGGTGGCATTTCCTGTGCACTGTTCTGATTATCTCAATGAGCATTTCATTCCCATTTCCTTCTTCTGTGCCTGCACAGAGTTTGTTTGACTTCAGAGCTTGTGTTTGGGATATTGTTTGTTACCAGCTAAGCATGAGCAACCTGTACTGGAGGATGGTGTGGCTCATATTTGTGTATGAGGTAGAGTTATCTAGAAACCGTATTTGTGTGTTGAATGCTTCATAAGAACATTCTGCTGTCTTTTTTGCTGCTAAATTCGTTGATCATGTATATAAATTACACATTCAAGCATGGTCTTTAAAATTACATCAAGAATCCAGGACATAATCTACCTAGCACAAAAATTCTTACCTGGAAGTATCTTCCTTAATAATTCAAAACGAAAGGCTGATTTTTTTTTCTTTTATAAGGTGAAGTCTCAGAATAATAAGGATAATGCATATATATACACTCACACACAGATAATGGAACTACAATCTGTAAATAGAAACAAATAAATACAGAATATCAAACACTGAAAAATAAGGATGTATACATAAAAAAGTAGAGCAGACTTGTCACATCCCCATAATACCAAGCTATAGAGAGGAATCTGTGAACCTGGGAAGTTTGGCACTAATGTTCTGTTGAATTCTGAGGCACTTTTCTCCATTTTACCCCTGTTTTGGTTTGGTGTCAGGAGCCAGCATTCACCAAACACACGATAAGAATCTCTGAGTAGGTTATCAGTTCCTTGGGCAGTACTGCATCCCACAGCTGTTCTGCTTCGACAGCCAGATGCAACCTCAGCAAGGGTGTAATCCTTCCTTGGCTTCACCAGCTTGTGCTGACAGGTTTTCTTGTGTGCAGGGTTCACTTTATTCTGGTCTCTCCTCCTTCCAGGATGGCTCGCTCTCTCTATGAGTGGCTGTGGCAGCACGAGTTCTGGCTGCCCCCCGGAATCACCTGGGAGGACATGCAAGAATCTGAAGACACTCATTACCCTCAGCCTCGTGATCTCCTGCTCAGTATCCCTTTTGCTTTAATCTTGGTAGTCGTTCGATGTGCCTTTGAAAGGTAAGTTATTTAATACTGTTTGGGGTTTCTTAGGTACAATGGGAGCAGTTTGGATCCAAAAGCTGGCTTTATTGTCTGTGCCAATGCATGACTGAAGAGGTCCACAGAGACTCCATGTCACAAAGTCTGCTGAGATAGATACATTTTTCAGCTCCTTCTTTTCAGTTCTATGTACTGGCTAAAGAAGTGTATTGAGTGTAGAGCACAAACCCTACCATTAAGGTCTAATTGCAAGCATTGTGATTTCCTACAGGAGAACAGGTCAGTCTAGATGTGGTTTATGTGTGTGTTTTTGAAGGCAGACCTGCTGGTTTGTGTGTGTTGCACATTACTTTGCTGTTTCTGGGTCGAGTGGGGCAGAAATCCTGTTTAGGCTCCATCGTACAGTTAAGTCTCCTTTATCTTGGGTGGTGGGGATCTGGAGTATCGCACGTGGCAGACAAGCCTGAGTAAGATGCATCAGACTGGGCTGAGGCCTGTGCCCTCAGCATGAGCCCTGCATAGCACGGGGCTGTGCGTGTGGTGCTGACCACCACTCGGGCTCGGCAGTGCCACTGCCCTCCACTGCTGTGGGGAGACTTTTGTAGCTGCTTCCTCTGACTTGAAGTTGCTCCAAACTCTTCAGTGCTGGGCTGCCAGGATTTCTGCCCCTCTCATTCTGCTACCAGACCCACTTTTGGGGCTGCTTTTTGCAAACTCTGTGCTATCATCCTCCAGTGCTGGCACAAGAAGTTGCTCTGATTGAGGATCTTTCTGGCCAGAACCATTTGAGTGTTTTACACATTACACTTCAGGGCAGAAAATTTGGGGATTATGATAAAGGTATAGCGAGAAATCCTGCAGGGATTTTTGACTCTGAGTTTCATTAAAGTCTTGAACTGGTGCCATTGCCTTATGCAGTTTGGTCAGCAGTTAATGTGGTCGGTGACAGAACATGGTTTACTGGTGGAAAACTGAGTTACACTACAGCATTAACCATTGTCAAGACTGCAGAGCAAGTCCACTTTCATGATTTTGAATACACTTTAAAGTGTTTTTCAGTATATCCAAAACCCAGTATTCTTAGTAGCTCTCTGAAGAGGTAATCTTTTGAAATCTACAGTGATTTTAAGTTTAGACAGGGGGAAAAAAATGACAATTTAAAAAACCTTTTATCATTCTTTTTTGAAAAGCGGCTGCATGACAAAATGGAAATGGACTTTCCTGTAGACTAGAAAGATGTTTCTTCTGCAGATTCTCTGTGACACAAGGGTAGCTTGGAAAAGCTTGTAGAAGTTGAAATGATTCAGAGCTCTCCTGTAAGAATGTTTTTATGTAAAAACACTGGTTGTAATATGGGGTATTTTATTAAAACTAAATGTGTGAATAATTAGTGAAATAATCATTTTAGGATGATACAAAATTGGAATTCAAATCTCTTTTTTGTAAACAATATGTTTAGGGTGCATTCCATAAATTCTGTGGGTTTTATCCTGCACTTTCCTGGGGACACAGGCGTCTTGGTTACCTCTACTCATGCAGAAACCAAGGTGCTCTAGGTAGCCTTTAAAACACGAGTGACTCACATTTCTTCCCTGCTGATGTGTAAGAGCCGGCTGGATTCCGTACTCCTTCAGGTGGGCACTGCTGGTCAGTGACAGAGATGTGCTTCTGGTGTGGAGCTGGAAATTGGGCCCATGTCCCACATTGACTGGCACTTGGGCGATTTATGGCTCCCCAGTGCAAGACATGGCCAGGAAGAAGGAGGAGGCAAACTCTTCCCTGTGGTGGCTCATGGCAGGACAGGAGGCAGTGGGCACAAATAGAAACGCATAATGCTCCATCTGCACGTACAAAAACCCACCTGTTTACTGTGAGGGTGGTCGGACATTGGAACAGTTTCCCCAGAGGGGGAAGGATTCTGCATCTGCGGAGATACACGACACCCAGCTGGACATAGCCCTCTCAGCCTGCTGGAGCTGGCCCTGCTTGAGCAGCAGAGTTGGGCTGGGTGATCTCCAGAGGCCCTTTCAGCATCAATCCTGTGCTTCTGTGACTCTGTCCCTTTATTTGCCTTCCTCCTCTCACACCACTCCCAGTCAATCTAAATATCTTTTTCATCTGCTTTTGGATGCCAATGGCCAAGTAAAAAGATTTTTTCTTTCCCATCCAAGTGCTGCCTCAGCTGGGAGTGTTTCCACAGGCCTGGTCCTACTCATTAATTTTAAAGCTGTTTTGATTCACAAACTTCATTAAATAAAAGCTGCATGTCACACCCTTGAAAAAGATAACATCACAAGCCCATTTTACAGGTCCAGGAAACCTATAATCATAGCACTATTTTACCTATGCAAATTACAAGCCAGTGTTCTGAGCTGTATTCTTGTTTGTCCTAACTTTGTAGTTGTTCATTTCAGCATGACTTTTTCTCATTCTGAATCATTACTGTTTCACATCCAGTTCATCCTGGAGAAGAAAGCTTCCCCTGGGAAGGTGAGGTGTGAATCCAGCCCTCAGTTTCTCCGTTGCCTTATTTAAAGTGGCACTGATCCTGTTTAAAAAAAATTGCACCAAGTTTGAGAATTGCAGAAGGAAATGATGTGTGTGTTATTTTCTGTGTAGATAACCCTGACTGTATATCTTTGTACACCTGGTCTGCAGATCAAAATGAGTGGCTGTAACTAGTAGAAAAGTTTGGGTTTGGTGGCTGTAGCTTGGCCTCTGGCAATTTATTCTACCCTCAGCCATCGCCAGCTGTTACTTGCAACTGTGCATTGGGTGCCAAGTGTTTCTCTCCCTAGATAGCTCCCGGTGGTGCCTGCTTTGGGATTTCAGAAATGTTATAATGTGTTTATGTGATTTAACTGTCAGAACTCCAGGTAAATAATAAGAGGCAGGGGAAGTCTGGAGGATTTTCTGCAATGTCTGCAGCAGCCACTATGCTGGGACCAATTGTTTCATCCTTTTTTTGGGCATTAAACTTGTGAAAGAACCTGCTTCCTCAAGGATGGATTTTCCTCTCCTTTGCACTGGCTGGCTGAACTGGAGAAAACTGAGACAGCAACATCCTTCTAAGAGCCAGATGTGTTGGGGATTAGGTGGTGGCTGTGGGAAGAGGACCTGCGGTGTCTGGGTGTGGCCTGGGAGAACTGAGGAGGTTGTGGGTGCAGCCCTGGGGGAGAAGAAACAGCTCATATGTCGTGAAGCAACTCCCCTGCGAGCTGGTTTGTGCTGGGGAAAGTGGGGAAAAGTGGATTCAATGCTGGAGAGCAGAAAGCCCATTACTGCTGCAATGCTGGGCTGTGTACTGAGGCAGGAACTGGGAGAAGCAGTTAATGATGTCCTGAGAAAAGAGAGGACCTGGAACTTGGGAACCTCCCCTGTTCCTTTAATGTTTCCAGATTGCACTTGTGAGTAGGAGATAATGTCCTCCACCCTTAACTTGGAGCTTGATTTTAAGCACCTGTATACCTTAGCAGAACTTTTCCCTGGACCAAGTCCTGCAAGGAGGTTGGCTTCTCTTCTAGCTAAGTAATGTTTAAGACTGTTTCTGTGAAAATCAAATTCCTGGAGTGCTATGATTCTGAAGGAATATTGCGAAGTGTTTCTTGCCTGCATGGTTAGAAAAATGTGGCAACTAAAGCGCTTTGAGGGATAGTAAAGCCATTGAAAAACAGAATTTACACACAGTTTTTGATTTGTCTGATTTTAGTCCAGGGATTTTTGGATGCTGGCAGTTGAAAGGAAATGTCAGTGAATTTGAATCCACATAGCTCCCAGATTTCACTAGAAGAGGATTTTAGTCGGAAATACTAGGTCCCTTTGTGGGAGGGTGGTGACAGCATGTGAGCCATACGTTGTACCTTTAAAGAAATGGACACTCTTGATCTGCCAGAACGGATACTTGAACTCAAAACCAGAAGAAAGAAAGGACACCAATTCTGAGTATTTTATTTAGAAATGTACCTTTCTAAAGTTTATTTTGCACAGAGACTTTCGTTGTTGATCAGTAATCAGGAAAGATCTGGAAACAGTTTCCTGTTAAGGTCTTACAGCCAGGGATTGGTGCAAAGATGAGGGACATGTTGCAGCATTTAATTGAAAACGGACCTGACTCAGTTTGGACAGCAGCGCTGTAGTGACTCGAGACCTTGTATCAAACAGAACAGTCAGTTTAACTGCTGTGGAACATTATACTGCAAGCAGGAGAAAGCAGAGACTACTCCAGAAACACAGTGATAGCCCTCTGCCAAAGGAAAGCAGGAGGCTAAAAGAGACTGTGCCGTTCAAAAATAGAAGTTCTGATTGCTGCTGTCACTGGTTCTGCATTTCTTAGTACTTGAAGGTGTTTGCAAGGTGGCACTCTTATAAATAATAAAAAAAAAAAAATCCACCCCAAAGTTAAATTATTTCTTGTATCTCACACTAACTCTGAAAGCCTCTGCAGAAGGAGTGTAGCCCACTTTTGAAAGGTGAGGGAGTAGCAGCTTAAGCCTCTTCACGAGAAATCCGTTTAGTTTCAACTTCAGGTTTTGCACAAGACAGTTTGTTCTGTGATTACTGAAAAGATGCCTTGGTGAGACCTCTGCCGTGTAAACCATGGAGTGAGAGATGCTCACTGATGGAGAAGTAGGCTGGTGATGAGAATCATCTCCCTGACTGTGTCTGACTCGGAGAGGGGCACAGTTTAGTCCTCAGATTTACCTTTTTGTCTTGCAGAGAGCTGATAAAGTGGTGAGACTATCCCTGCCACGGAGATGACTTATCTGTGATGTTGAAATCAGTACAAGCATCATCTTCTTAGGGTTGTGCTTGGAACAGGACTTAACTGAGAACTGAGTCAGAGCATACAGCCAACACGTGCAAACGTCCCTTAGGAAGAATTTCAGGCCTTGATTTCCCAATGATGTTCATAAAAGTAGGATTGGTTCCATAAATCACGGGTAAACTCAAAATCTCAGCAACAAAGTAATTGTAACTAGTTACACCCTGTCTTCAATCCACTGCAACTGGCTTGTTTCTGTTACAGAGAGATTTTATGCCGAGATCATAAGAAATCAGCAGGAAATATAGAGAAATCAGGGATTAAACAAAATTAAGACATTTGTCAGGATACTTTAAGCAGTTCTTCAGTAAAATAAATTTGTTGGCAAGCTGTGTTGACAGCTGACAGAAACAGTCTCTTTGCTTTAATGTGTCTGGAAAATTTCAGAATATGGCCTGATAGGAAGTTGCAATAAAGTTGTTTTCAGCAATAGAATTGATTACATCTTCCTCTTTAGAGGTGCTTGTATTGATGCCTGGTCTTTGAAAGAGAAAGATCAGGCCCACTTCAAGGAACTGTTTAATATAAGAATCAAGACTTAGTGCAGAGCTTAAAGTAGATATTTTCCCAACTTCAGTGGAGTTATGGATATTATTGAAATACTGTGTTACTGTTCTTAGCACAGGACCTGCTGGTCCATTAGCACTCTAATTAAACCGATCACTTCATATTAAAAAATTCATTAGATGCAATTAAAACATTTCTTGAGAGCAGTCAAAGCCAAATGGCTATATTCAGTGATGGCTACATTCTTTTGCCATCCAGCAGCAGTGCCAGGGTGCTGCTAAATTTCACTGAAACTAGTCAATGCTTACCCATGTTTTTGTGATAACTATGCAGCTTGTTGCCAGCAAGCACACTTAGCCCTGGCCCTTCTCTTATGGTAGAAACATATAATTTTTGTTGGTCTTGGTACATCTTTGAATGTTCCTATAGCCAGTGATGCCAAAGGAATTTCCCAGAGATGATGACAAAGAACAGTTCGTACACAGGCGGGTGGGTTGGCTGTGCAAAAGAAAAGTGGAAATGAGCTGCTATATGACTGTGGTTTAACAGAAGTTAGAGCATTCCTTGGGGAGGGGGTCTTTTTATAAAATTGCTTTTAATACTTCTTAATTAAATTAAGAAATAAGTTCTTGAAAAGAAAACTTCTAAAAGACCCTTCTGAAGGATGCTGGACCTGAAATAGTCCCTAAAGACGTGCATATGGACTATAAGTTCTGTGACTAGCAGAGACCACAGATAATCACAGTCATAAATATATCCCATACTATTTTGAAGTAGAACACCTTTCAGCACCTACATAGTGAAATAGCTTTTGCAGCTTTTTTAAGCAAAGTAGAAAAAAAAAAAATGTTCTGCATCCAGATCATTAGGGAGAACTGATCAGAGGACTTCCCTGGACAGCAGGAGTGACCAGGCAGAGCAGGCGTGGGGCTTAGCACTCGCTGGCTCTGCTTGGTGCTGGCAGCTCAAACCATCTTCAGCATCAGTTTGCAGTCAGTAACACAGAGACACTTAACCCAGTGGCAGTGTGTAAAAGGAAGCAATTAATAAGAACAGCTAATTCTTGAGAAATTCAAGTAAAATTCAGTTGATTTGGGGTTTTTGGGGTTTTTTTTTTAAATATTGTTTGACAGGTTTCCTGTTTGTGCCGTATTTATCCAGGCTCTCACTTCACCCCTTCGATGAGGATGTTTCCTGCTGCTGAGGTAGAGAAGAGTGTTGGTAGTGGAGGAGTTGAATTGTTGAGCACAGGAATTCTCTGAGCAGTTTCCCTTGGATAACTTTCTTTTATTTATGAAGTTTTCTTTTGCTTTATTTCACTGTGAAAGACTGAAGATGCACAGCTAGTGAAAACATCCATTCCTTGTGACAAGGTTTCTAGTTGTCATGTCCTTATTTTGCAACTGTGTTTGATTTATATTAGGAAACATGGAGGTAAGTTGCTCCAGGAAAGACCAAGCGGCTTTCTGTTTCAGCAGGTCATTTCTTCTGCATTAATACTACACCTCTGGCAGAGCCTCCCTCTTGATCCTGAGCCAAGGCCTTAGTTCAGGTGGATGCCATGTATATTCCATGTTCTAGATCAAGCAGGGAGCAACATTTAGGCCTTATCACCAGTGTGGTACTCCCCATCAGCTGCAAGCGAGCTGGAGACCTGTGACTGGTGATTCAGAAGATGACAAAGGAGGATATAACATTTGCCAACCTCATGTAATTTTAAATATCACAGCACAGAACTCAGAGCAGTAGGGTAAAAGCCCAACAGTTTCTACTGTAAGTTTGTGATTTTACCTGCTTAATATGATACTCATGTTTAGATTCACGTGTGGGAAGCAGCTGTTATGTACTGTATCATGTTTTAACAGTGCTGCAAAATCAGAAATCACTGTTCTATTTTTGGCTGACCCTTTGTGTTTTCTTTTGCAGAGCAATAGCCCTGCCCCTCAGTACCAAACTGGGTGTAAGAGACAAGCAGAGACCAAAAGCTCAGCCCAACTCGGTGCTGGAAACATTCTATAGTAGGCGACGCAAGAACCCTAAAGAGGTGAGTCCCTTCTTCCTTTGCTTTCCTGTAGATTTTGTGTCTTTAGCCAAAGAAAATCCCATTTGGAATCCTGAAGTTTAGCAATGCCATTCATATTTGGAAGCTCGACAAAGGGAACACTGTAGCACAGGGTCCTCCTGCAGTGCCATCAGCTCTCAGTTCTGCTTCTGACCTCCTGAGAGGAAATCGTGCTCCCAAAGAAAATAGTGACAACTCCTGTTCCCTCCAGTGCTTGCCTTATACACAGCACAATCTGCAGCACAGGGGGCTCTGCCGGAACATCAGCGACACTTTCTTACTGTGAGGGTGCCCAGGGTGCCCAGAGAGGTTGTAGAATTTACATCCTTGGGAAAACTCAAAGCTCTATGGACGTAGTCCTTGACACCTGGCTCTACGTGGCTCTATTTGAGCAGGGCCCATTGGATGAGGAGACCTCTGTGGCCCCTTCCAACCCCATCCATTCTGTGATGGCTTCTTTTCGTATACTAGCAAATCCTGTAAAAAATTAGTCACATCAGCTGCCTTGAGCTGACTCCCACATTGCTAGTCCCTGCAGCTCAGCCAATGTGTCTTGCTTGATCTCCTAGTCCTTGACTGGGTCACTTTGTTGCCATGCAATCCATGAATTTGAGATTGGTCTTGCAAGAAGCCAGAGTCTTTCTTGGTCATCATCACGGAGATTGTGAGGGGCATCAGAAACCTGCAAACACAACTGGTGGGCAGTTCTCCCCTGAGGGATAAGAAGAGTGATTTTCAAGAAATTGGCAAGATGACCCAGAGTTATAACGGCTGCTGCTGATGGGAAAAACCACTGGCAGGATTGTGAATTGTCAGGGCGATATTAGAATTTAATCTGGTCAGTGAAGTCCCTGGGTGTGAACTCTGTGGTAGGGAAAGGAGTCTGATTTTCTTTCAGCTTGTTTTTGTAGGCTTTGTCTTGGCCCTGAAGCAATAGCTGTGAACTCTTAACAAGGATGGGTGAGCAGGGGGCTCACCATGGATTCCAGTCCCAAGGAACAATTCTACTCCAAAAACATTACTTCAACAAGGCTGTTGCAGCATGGTTTGTGCTGCAGTGGGGCATGAGGAGCCCCAGGACATGCAGTACCAGGTTAGAAATAAAGGAAAAGAGGCTAAAATTAAAGTGTAGGCATTGATCTGGGTAGTACAGCCAGACCATCCCTGCAGCAGTGGGAAGGGAGTGTTCTCAGGGACACTTGCCAGTGTCATGGTCCCTGACCTTTCACTTGCCTTTCTGTCCCCAAAATCCAAACATTTCTCAGTATAACTGCTTCTATGGCGGAGATCTAACTCAAGACCTGGCTTTGCCACCAGGTTTTTCCCACAGCTCTCCCCGCACCCCCATCGCACTGAATTGGTTGGTGCTTTTCTCCCAGCAGATCTGGGATTCCAGAAAAGATCCTCACCACGAGACAGCAGCATGAGGTGGAGCAGGAACTGCTGCCTGGCTCTCTCCACTCCCTGGGTACACCTCAGCCAGTCTGCTGGCTTCTTTCCTCTCCCAGGAGCTCTCAAACTGCTGCTTAGAGGCAGCTTTTACTTGTCCAATACCATATGAGATTTTGCAGTTCTTGGCAGCCCATTCTTAGGAGGAATTCCACATGATGGAACAGTTGGAGAATATAAATTAGTGTCTCCATTTGTCTCCATCACCAGAATAGAACTCAAAAACCAGCGTATCTGAAAATTTGTAATGAACTTATTTTTGTACAGCATGCTCAAACTGTGTAGGTCACTCTCACATGATACCAATTAAGGTAAATGCATTCCATGAAAAACTATTGCTTTGCTTAAAAAATAAGGCTATCCATGATGACACTTCCAAGTAGGAATATAAAACATGACAAACTTTTTTCATGTCATATGCCAAGCTCTTAACAGCCTAAGGACAAGAAAGAAGGTAATTGCAGGATTTCTGTGAGTAATCTATTGAAGAATTACCCCTAACTGGTTTACCACAACAGGAGAATATCCGGTAGGAAAATTATGTTGCCTCTGCTCATGATGTCCATCATGATACTGCATCAGAATGCTGAGAAGCATGACAAGATTCAGTGCAGAACTATAAAATATTATTTAAGCTGCAGTGATCTTCCTTGGAGTGACAGATTTAAGGGATTTGGTCCCTGAATACAGGGTGAGGAAATGATTTGACAACAAACTCACGTGAGGAGACAAGACCAGTTTGAAACTGGGAAAGTTCACGTAAAAAATGAGAAGTTTCAACATTAGCATTAACAACCAATTGATTAGATGGGAATTGAAAGATTTTCTACTATCCAAGGTCTTTACACTAGGAACGGAAAACTTTCAAAAAGATGCCTTAGCCTGAACAGACTCGGGCTTGCCGGGGCTCCAGCTGGGCTCTGCGGTGGGTCATATGAGATATTGCCCTGTCTGACCTTTGAATCTGGATCTGGACGTACTGCCTCACCTGTTTTCCAGGGTGAGCTGCTCAGTTTAGCCAAGCAATGTGACCTGCCAGTGAGGAAGGTGGAGAAGTGGTTCCGGCGCCGGAGGAACATGGACCGGCCCAGCCTATCGAAGAAGTTCAGTGAGGCCTGGTGAGCAGGAGCACAAGCCATGAAAATCAGGTTTTCACCGGAGCTGAGCTCCACAGACAGCTCACTGCCTCCCCCTGCCCTCCATCCCTACACAGAGAGATCTCAGCTCCCTGTCTGCTCTGTATCTCTATGCAGAGAGATCCCAGCTCCCTGTCTGCCCTCCATCCCTATGCAGAGAGCATCTTGAGTCTTCCTTGACCCACTTGGCTCTGCTGTAACTCTGCTGCTGCTCTGTTACAGACACATTTCTTGCTTTTCCCCCTTATTTGCAATCCCAAGTCTCCTTTTACTGCTGTACCTTTATTCCTGACTGGGCCCTTGTTTCTGACTTTTCCTGACTTTATCAGACTGGCATTCTGCTCTGGCACAGCTTTGTACCTGAAAAACTCTGCTCTTTACATCTTACTGCTTTGCTGCTGCTTTGGTACCTACTAAAAAGGCATCCTTTCTGTTGCCTTTCCTATGGTTTCCCTTTGCCTCTCTGCAACGAGATTCCTTCTGCTGCACGTTTTCTGCAACTATTTTGCACACTGTTGCTTTCAAAAGCCACAGGATTCTTCTGTCATTTGACTTCAGCATCCTCAAAGTCACAAACTGGCAGCCTTCCACGGGGGGGGGAAGCTTGTGAGCAAAGAACAAAAACTGCCTTGGAAACAGCTGTGTGGAAATCCTCCTTGTTATGTGGAAGCACAAAATAAATATCAGGTCAGCCAAACCTGAAATTCAGTCCTGGCTCAGCTTTCCACAGAAAAGGAGGATTCTCCACAGCTTGGTTGGAATGCCTTATTTACAAGAGGCTGCTCTACTGTTTGTGTAATGAATTGAATTCTCCCAAGAAAGCCACAGAGACAAATCATTAAATACCTGGAGTACTATTCATCTATCTAGAAGTGTGTATCCATAGGGTAGGCATCAACTTTGAGCTCATCAGCTTGTGCTCCATTTAACACTCCACTTCTAATTCAAAACCCCTGCCTAAAAACCCTAATTCAAAAAGAAGAAAAGGATATGTATTATTTATTTATAATAGTCCAGATAGTTACAAATATTTACAGAAACAGTGAATAAGGAGTTGTAAAGCAACAATGTTTATTCTGCCTCCATCCGGATGAAATGTCAGCTCTCCCTGCACTCTGATGACGTGTAGTAAATAGTAACAGTAAATAGGAAACAGTAAATCCTTTTCTGCCTTTGAGCCCACTGAGGATAGTGTCCTTCCACCTGCCCTCTGTCACCATGCACAGTCTGTAGACAGAATGTCTCTCTGATGTGATGTAGCAGCTTTGTAGAGTTTATCTTGGAATTCCTGGGGGTTTCACTGACAGGTGGAGTCTCTCAAAATGCAGTTACGTCTGAATTGTTACGGAGATTTTTGGAAATTAAAGGACTGGTTTAGACAGTTTTACTCCTTCGAATATTTCCTGTGCTTCATTTATTAATAACTTGTTTATTCTCTTGGGATGAAATTCCCCTCATTCCTTACTATGTGTGTGAATATTCAGGTGACCTGCCTCTGTCCACTGAATTGGGCAAACAGTTTGTATGTACTTCTGTGTGGGTTTAATGTTGGTAAATCATGACTGGCTCCTGACTGGGCCAAACATGACAGTAATTCGTTACTGTCCATGATAACAAATCTAGCATGCCAGATCTCCAAATGCCTAGGAGAGAGCTTGGCATTGTTTCACTTTTACAAATTCATCTGCTCCTGCTGGGAAGCTTTGGGATTATTCTCTGAGTGATTTTAGTCAGCAAGATTCTTGTGTCTTCTGCCATCTCCACAGCAGAAGAATTGCTCTTTGTGAAGTCTGTGAATTGTGCTGGTAACCTGCAAAGAGCTGCTCCTGTTTTGGTCAAACCTTGAACGTACTAACGTGTCTTTGCCTTAATAGTGTTGTTCTGTGAATTAGTGTGAGGATACACAGACTTTCAGCTCAGGCGTTAATGAATGGGATTCTAATGACCTTTGTTTTGTTTGTTTGTAGCTGGAGATTTATATTTTACATCATTTCTTTCTTCACTGGACTCGCTGTCCTGTACGATGTGAGTACACAAGCAGTCACCTGCTGTTCTACCCAGCCAGTGCCTGCAAGAATGGCAGAATTTGTTCTCAAACACATCTTTTCAGACCTTATTCTAGAGGTTTTCCATACAGGTTGGTGTGTATCCCCTGCATAGCACACGTTGGAGACCACAGACATACTGAACCATGCTTATTTTAAGGACTCCAGGACCAAGATGTTTCCTCTTCTTCTGGCAAAGCAGAAGATAGTTGGGGTTGTAAAAGTACATTTCTGCAGGGTAGGAGACAGAACACTTACCTAAGCTGGAAGCTGCAGGGCCTCTTTATGTGTTGTATCCAATTACCTCTTTAAGGTAAAGAAATCGGGCTTCCTTTGGAGCACGGACTACACTTTAATAATTTTATCTGTTAATTTTCTTTTCCTTACCCAGGGTGTGATTGGTTCAGGCTCATGACTCTGCTTTTTCTCCAATTTGATAAATAGTGAGTTCTCTGGAAACAAATTGAACTGCCTCACCAGGCAGAAATGGTAACAGGAGCCATGGGTGTGCTCTAGTCCCTGTGCTGTGGTCACTGAGCTGGGAGTGGGGGCACTGGCCATCCTCTGCCTGTGTTTTAAAGGTTCCCCTGACTCTTTTGCTGCATCTGGTTCCCTAGGTGAGCTTTGCAAAAGTCTTCTGGTATGGTCTGATGGTTAAGTGATGGAAAATGTGCACATCCTAAGGCAGCAGGCACAAACTCTCCTTGTAACCTCTCATTATTGTAACAAGTGAAGGACTTCTGAACTTACACAGACTTTCAAGTCAGACTTTAAGGTACTCAAGAGTATGAGGATTACAGGATGAGCTAGCTGAGGAGTGAAGATATCTGAATCCCAGCTGCAGTGTTTTGTGGATCTGTACATCAAAACAGAAGGCTCTTCTTTGAGACCAGCTACTGAAATTTGGTCTGGATGATCTGCTTAGCATTGTACAAGAGCCCCGTGGCAATAAGGGGCAAACTCATATTCTTCTGCACATTATCTGTCCATTATGTGGATGAAATATATTTTTACTTTTTGTGGCTCCTGTCTTTATTCAACACATATCTTACAATTTTCACAAAAAAAGGAGACATCCATCCTACAGACAGCACCTCTAGATCCTGTAGCAAATATGTTATTCTGTTACCTAAATTGTACTAAAATGACTACATTAAAAAGAAGGACAAAGAACTAACATGACAGGGCATACATGCATGTGAGATTTCCTGACTTTCACATGTTCACTTTGTAAACTGAGTAGCTGTTTAACATGCATTTGTTTTTGTGAAACATCCTTCTTTCTTTAGGAAAAAAGCAAATGTTTAAACTCTGTATGAGTAGTTTTAGACTGATAGCAAAAGACTCAGCCCATGAGTCAGTGAAACAGCGTGTAACAAAGGAAAGTTATGTGCCAGTAGGCTGCCAGAAATCAGCTGTATTTGCTGAGAGTAGAGGAATGATGAAATTCAGGGATCTGGAACTCCTTTCTAGCTTAGGTAAACAGTATGCTGTAGTTGTTTCTTAGTTTTTGCTTTGTCATTTCTGGTTCTGTATCACACATCCCTCCTGGTTCTGCGCATGTATTTTCTGTAAATTCTACTCCCATCCACACTCCAGTCAGCAGGGACTGTGTCTGTTCCAAATTACCTCTGCACCTAAAACCACTGCCTCCTGCTTCCCCTCTGTATTGCCCACACATCAGCAGTGCTCAGTGACAAGAAGAAATGCTGCCTTCTTGCCTCAGCTCTGATACCTGGAGCCCTGTAGAGAAAATGACCCTCACAGGTGTGAGGCATTGCTGTGCTCTGTGAGCTCTGATCCAGTCTGGATCAGACACAGCATCATGCACAGCACTGGGCAGAGCATGCTCCATGCAGGGAGGACTCCTGGGGACTTTAATTGCCATGTCTCTATGAAAGTTTCAAAACTGCCAAGTTCTAAACTACCAATTTTCTACTGAACAGAGTAGGATCTTCTCAGAAGTTCATTACTTAACAAACTGCAGCATAACCTTCACTGTTAGAGGAAAAACCACATACCTGACACACCAGTTTTCAGCCTTCTATCCACATTTAAATGTTATGTCTAAATCACAGATATTCCTAATAAAATACTTGTAAGATTATTTTTAAATGCTCAGAACACCACCACCACCTCAAACTTGTAGAAGACTGCAAAAAGTTGGGAGGGATCTTCTCTGAGCTATTTTATTTGGAATGGCTAAATAGTGTGTGAGATTTCAGGCAAATAGCCACAATTTGGAAATGTCACGAGCAGATGAAAGTCCTTGTAGTGGAAATCTCCTGGCAGTTGGATTCTAGACAGCATGACCAGCTCTGCCTGTCATAAAACACAACAAAGTCTATAGTAGTCACAAACTAAAGGAATTAGACAATTGATAAGAAAATAACTCCTCTGATATTCTCTCATACATCTTGCTTTTTTGTTGCAGAAGCCTTGGCTTTGGGACCATAGAGAGTGCTGGACAGGATATCCACAACAGGTGAGTCACACAAAAGGGAAAATTGCTGTTATAAATCTTGCATTGTGTTTCTGTATTTTTTGAAAATCGGATTATATTAGTGACAAAAAGGGGACTCTGAATTAAATTCAGGCACAGAAGACCTAAGAATTCAAAGCCAGATCCTCATCTAGGGAGAACATCTTCGTACCCAGTGTCATCTAAACACAAGAGAAGATGAATTGGCAGAGGACTTTTTCCCTACCAACAGAAAGTGAAGACTTATGTTCCTGGGTTTTCTGTCTGACAGTCAAAGCCTGAGCAAGACCCCTTGATTATATGTGCAGGTTGCAAACCCATAAAGGGAAAAGTAATGCCCAATTCTAACAGTATGAGGAAATGTAACAGGACAAATGACTGAAGAGTGAGGCAATGCCTTTCAAGATCAGTCTCTGAACAATCCAGTATTGCTCAAAGGCCAAAATTTTAGGGGCAGATCTGTAGTTCTGTGTAAAAATGAAACCATACAAACAAGCGGGGCTTCAATAGGAATGTAAGACTGAAAGGATCCCTTGGGTGCCCCGTCTCCTGCTCTATACACTTGCAGTACGTGTCTTGTCAAAAACAGTCAGAGCCTCCATAATGGCACACTGTGATGGACTGACCCTGGCTGGCTGCAGTGTGCCCACCAAGCCCATTTTTCTCCCCACTCGTCAAATGGTAAGGGGAGAAAATACAGCAAAAGGCTCATGGGTTGAGATAAGGACAGGGAGAGAGCACTCCCCAGTTACCATCACGGGCAAAACAGGCTTGACTTGGGGAAAAATTAATTTAATTTACTATTAATCAAATAAGAGCAGTTTAATAAGAAATAAATCCAAATCTTAAAAACACCTTCTCGCACCCCTCCCTTCTTCCTGGGCTTCACTTCACTTCCACATTCTCCACCTCCTCCCTTGCAGTGATGCAGCCGGGAATGGTGGAATGGGGGTTGTGGTCAGTTCATCACACCTTGTCTCTGCTGCTCCTTCCTCCTGCTCCAGCTCTTCCCCTGCTCCAGCAGCAGGATTCTCCAGTGGGAGACAGCTCTCCATGAACCTCTCCACTGTGGATCCTTTCCACAGGGTGCAGTCCCTTAGGAGCTGACGGCTCTGTCATGGGTCCGCCACCGGTCCACAGTTGCTGCCAGGAGCCTGCCCCAGCACAGGGTCTCCGCAGGGTCAGAGCTTCCTTAGGGCACATCCCCCTGCTCTGGTTAGGGGTCCTCCAGGGACTGCACGAAGTAGATTTCTGCTCCCTGTGGACCTCCATGGGCTGCAGGGGCACAGCCTGGATCACCATGGACTGCTGGGGGATCTCTACTCCTCCTTCTCCTGCACTGACCTGAGGGTCTGCAGAGTTGTATCTCATATTCTCACTCCTCTCTTCACACCACTCTTGCCCAGCAGTTTTTTCCATTCTTAAATACATTGTCCTCAAGGTGCTGCCACTACCACTCATGGAGCCAGTGGCAGATCCGTCTTGGAGGTGTCTGGAGCTGGCTCTGTTGGACAGGGTCAGCCTCTGGCATCTCACAGAAGCCACCCCTGCCCCCACCCTGCTACCAAAACCTTTCCACATAAATGCAACACGCACCCGTTTTCCAACATTTGTAACAAACAGAAAAGGCCAAAACCGGAGCTGGTCATGTCCCACTGGCAAAGAGCAAGTCAAGGGCAAACCTGTGTATTAGCAGGAACAACAAATGTATTAATTACAATTTCTACTCAACAGACCATGCCCTGTGCTACAGACAGTGACAAAAGAAACACCAGTTCTCCCAAATAGTCTTATCTTTGGGAGAAAAAAACCCAGCTTCTGATCCAGAGCTCCTGTTTGGATAACCTGGAATGTGACTAGCACATACCGGCTAGGAAGATGTTCATATCCTCTCTGGAAGCCCCAGGGCATCCAGCTGTGCTTCCTCTTGTGGCCAGTCGCTGATGCTACAAAGGAAAACAAACTAAAATTTATGAAGGCCATAAATAACCAGTTGGTATTAGAGAGCACAATATTCCGCGTTCCTTTGGAAATGGTTGCAAAGCCCCTTTAGTCACAGTAATTATTTATCAAATGGATTCAGCTTGAAGGAGGTTACATAGTGCCACAACAGCAAAATTGCTTGTTAAATAACAAGATCTTGCTGAGTGGGTCTAGGCTTTCAGTTTCCCAGCTGTAAAAGCCCAGATGATTTACACAGAAGAATGTGAATTACATTTCCTGCTGGGATTGAATTTTCCCCCCATTAGTCTGATTAAACTGGAAAGTCTGTGACAGAGGGCAGGGTATCTGAAGCATCTTTAAGCCTAAAAAGGGAATGATTTATTCAGCTACTCCTTTTCCACCATAATGAATTGGTTTATGTAGTTTTTAAAGCTCTGTACTGTTTGCTCAGGAATCTGAACAGTGCTGAAGAAATCGTAAAAATATTCAGGATCTTCTTAGTGGTTCCCTAAATGTCTGACATGGTGTGGTAAAGTGGAATTTCCCCTGCTGATTGATTTCATCTTGGCACAGAGGACATTTAGTAAGTGAGTGTGTTGTTCAGTTGAGTATTTCCCCCTGTAGCTGCAGGAGCCAGCTTTGTTGATTTGGTTGTTGTATTGGGTTTTCATGGCCTGGTTTTGGTAGTGGGAGGCTATAGGGGTGGCTTCTGTAAGAAGTTGCCAGAATCTTGCTCCGTGTCCAGCACAGCCAATTCCTGGCGGCTCTAAGGATGGATGTGCTGCTGGCCAAGGCTGGGCCAATTAGAAATAGTGGTAACCCCTCTGTGATAACAGATTTAAAAAGAAAGGAAAAAAAGAAAAAAATTATTGCACAGTTTTATTTGCAGCCAGAGAAGAGCAGGGTGAGAACGTGAGAGGAACAACTCTGCAGACACCAAGGTCAGTGAAGGAGGAGGGGCAAGAGCTGCTCCAGGCACCAGAGCTGAGATTCCTCTGCAGCCCGTGGTGAGACCATGGTGAAGCAGCTTCCCCTGAAGCCCCTGGGGATCCACGGGGGGTGCAGAGATCCACCCACAGCCTTTGGGGATGCAGAGATCCACCCCCAGCCCATGGGGATCCACAGGGGATGCAGAGATCCACCCACAGCCCTGGGGATCCACAGGGGATGCAGAGATCCATCCATAGCCCATGGGGATCCATGGGGATGCAGAGATCCATCCACAGCCCCTGGGGATCCATGGGGATGCAGAGTTCCACCCACAGCCCATGGGATCCACGGGGGATGCAGAGATCCACCCACAGCCCATGGGGGAGGTGCCCGTGCCAGAGCGGGTGGATGCCTGGAGGAGGCTGTGATCCAGTGGGAGACCCGTGGGGAGAGGAGCCCTTCTCCCAGGCTGGAGCAGCCTGTCCTTGCAGGACTACACCCTGTGGAAGAGGGACCCACGCCGCAGCAGTTTGGGAAGGACGATTTTCCATGCGATGGACTCACATTGCGGCAGTTTGCAGAGAGCTGTTGCCTGTGGGATGGACTGACATTGGAGAAGTTCCTGAAGAACTGTTTCTTGTGGGAGGGACCCCACAGTGCAGCAGGGGAACAATTCCTCTCCCTGAGCAGCAGGAGAAGCCATGGCTGATGAACTGACCATAACCCCCATTCCCATCTCCTTGCACCACTGGAGTAGGAGGTAGTGCTGGGAAGGAGGGAGGAGCAGGGGTAAGGTGTTTTTAAGGGTTTATTTCACTTCTCATGATCATGCTCTGATTTTGTTAGCAATTAACTTAATTCATATCTCTAATTAGAGTCGGTTTTGCCCATGACTGTGTTTGATGAGCAATCTCTCCCAGTCCCTATCTCAACTCATGGGCCCTTTGTTGTATTTTCTCTCCTCTGTCCGGTGGTGCAGGGGAGTGAGAGAGCGGCTTTGGTGGCTGCCTGGCATCCAGTCAGCGTCAACCCACTACAGTTGTCTTTTGCCTTGAAAGGAGTTTTGACTTGCAGCCCTTGCACTAATGTATCTGATGGGTATTTCCCTGTCTCTCCCTCTCTCACAGCCTCTCCAACCCTCACTGTTCTGGTACTACATGCTGGAGCTCTCCTTCTACTGGTCACTGGTCTTCACCTTGCCCTTTGACGTGAAGAGGAAGGTGAGTGGCAGTCTCAGGGAAGAATCAAGGACAAACAGGACACAAGCTGAACACTCAGGAGAGTGATCTGTAAGAACATGTGTGTACTGCTAGTCAAGGTTTTGTGGGACTCTCTCCTTGCTCATTCACAGAAATTTTCATTCTCAGTCACTGGCTTTCTCTCCTCTGGGAAGTGGAGAACACCAGCCCTGACATAGAAAGGTGCAAAGTACTGCAGAGTTCCCAATCCAAACTTAAAAGCCAAACATAAAAATTCCTCTTCTGCAGCTCTTCTAGGCTGCACTGATCATGGAGACAGGAAAAGAGGTGGTTCTCTGCCAGTAAAGCTGCTTGTGTTCCTGGTGCCAGTGCCCCAATAGACAGGGTGCAGCATCAGACCATGGCTGGTGGAAGGAGAGAATGTTATGAGATCCTCAGTATACACCACAAGGTCTTCATTCCTGGGTCTCTTGGTTGCCTACATTTCTAGAATGCATTTGGTAAAAGAATTACATGGGTAAGGCTTTGTGGTGGGAGGTTTCTTAGTCACTGGGTAGAGAGATTGCTACCTGCAGGAACCATGCTTGGACTGGGGCAGGAGGTGCATTAAGTATTTTCTTCTCTGCTGTTCCCTTCCTCATCAGGACTTCAAGGAGCAGATAGTTCATCATGCTGCAACCATCTTCCTGATCAGTTTTTCGTACTGTGCCAACTACATCCGCATTGGGACACTGGTGATGGTGATTCATGATGCCTCTGACTGCTTCCTAGAGGTGAGCCAGGCAGAGCCTAATTAGCAGTGGTGCTTTTCAGAAACAGAGCGTCCTTCTAACACAAGATGGGCCAGGGACTGGGGTGTTCCACAGATCCCTCGTGCTGCTCTGCTGACCCAGCCGAGGGTGCCCAGCTGAGAGCTGGGCAGAGCTGTGCTTACCTGCATGCAGGTTGTGTTGTACCTGTCTCATTAGCTCCCAGAGTGTGTGCAGATGCTGTCTTGGCTGCTGTTTTATTGTTTTTTCTCCTTCCAGCCAACTAAGATATTCAATTACATGAAGTGGAAAAAAACTTGTGACAGCCTCTTTATGATCTTCTCAGCTGTTTTCCTGATCAGCCGCCTGGTCATTTACCCCTACACGTGAGTCTGCTGCAGTGAGGGGACATGGAAATCTGCCTTCTCAGAGACAGGACGATTAGCTGGGTGCTGCAGCCTTTGCTTTTCGGTCCTGGAGCATGTGTTCGTGCCTTTGCACAGGCTGAAGTGCCACATGGCTGTCGCACCTGCCTTGGGGTAAACAAGGGTGCTCTGCCTTGGAGTTTATAGAGCAGTCTTGAAGCCCTGAAGGGTGTTGCAGAGGAGGAGCCCTGGGCTGGCAGCTCTATCCTGTGTGCTTCGGGTGGGGAACTGATAGTTGGCTCACATGTGATAGGTAAAGATGGAAGTGACTGATCTGAAACTTCCTCTGGGACTACAAATTTCTGGGGCTTAATTGTGGCCCTTCTAACAACATGCTTTCCCTCCACTGCAATTCCCTCTGTTTTGCAGAGTGCTTTATAACACCTACTATTACTCCATGGAGATATTCCAGCCCTTCTTTGGATACTACTTTGTGAATGTTCTCCTGATAATTCTGCAGCTGCTCCATGTCTTCTGGTCCTGCCTAATTATTCACATGGTCTACAAGTTCATCCTCCAGGGCACGGTATGCATCAGTTTGTAGTATCCTTTACATCATGCGGCGGGGGAGGGTCCATCTAGACTGCTTGAGAACACAGGGGTCCCTCTGGCATGGATTCCTTATTGTTCTAGTGAAATTGTACATGTACATTACCAACAGTGAGGTGGAAGGAAAGTCAGTAATATTAGGGAAAATTGACCCAAAAATTTTTATGAGTCACTACAATATGGGGTCCACTTCTGATGCTTATATGCAACAAAAATGTGGATTGGACTCCAGAAGAGATGTCTGTGAACAAAGCCAGTGACATCTGAGTAAAAATCCCACCACTTTGTGCAGTGTAATTTGCATTTGTAACAAGACTAAGAAATCAAGGCAGGGAAAATTGTCATGATTGGTGAGGCCAGTGCAAAAGTGTGCGGGATTTTCAATTACAATTGTGTTACAGTGCTGTAGGTTTCTACACAGTAGGTATTTCTGTCTAAACCAGCTGCTTGGGCTCTTCTTGCAACAGTGGAGGCCAACAAGCATGCCCAAATCATGATCCATTCCATACTGCACCTGGCAGTGCTGCTCAAAAGGCACAGAGCAACCAGAGATAAGTATCTGAGCTCCAGCTGTATAAACTGAAGTGAAATGCATCCCACATCCCACTCTTTCTGGCCTGTAGTATTTACTGTGAGACCAAACTGCTGCTCAGCATGAAATTCTTCCCAAAATCAAAGCCATGACTGGCCACATGCCAAGGATGCTGTCCAAAGGTGACCAGTCAGCGCCTTGTGGGAACTGACCTCAGAGCCCAGGATGATTTGTTTTATTAGTATCTGACTGAGGAATTCTGTCTTACAGGAACTTAGATCAAGCATTAAAGGCTCCTCTTTATCCGTATTGTCCCCATTTTCTTTATCTGCCTTCCCTTAAGGTAGCACAGAGCAAATAACTTGCAAATCAGGAAAAAGGGCCAGAAATGAAGATACAACTGAAGGCAGCCTTTTATTGTTTTCCTAGTTTTTGTGTGGGCTGAATTACCACTGCAGTTACTCTAGTGTAAAATGATGAGATAATAAATAGTCTTATTAGAAAGAAAAGAACCATCAGGGAGGGAAATCCTGAAGCATGTCCAGAATTTTTCCTATTTTATCTAGAATCAGTCTGCCAGATTTGATGTAAAAATATATTTGAGAACTTCTGTGCTGAGCGGTGAAAAGCAAAAAAAATTTGTCCTAAACAGATCTGTTTCAATGACAATATTTAGTAGCCCAAAGCAGTATCAGCAAGAATACAGGACATTCTCTCTTGGAGAGCCATGAAACTCTTGCTACAGTCAGTTCATGTTCTTCTTACGGGCCTTTCTGGTCTCTGTGGTTTTCCTCTCTGGCTACAGGATAATCTTTACCACCTTCTTACATGATGTTCCCTAATCCTCAGTAATTAGAACTCAGCCTAGATCCTGAAGTACGAGTTTCATTTCCTCGTAGAGGGAGCAGCTTTATAGTTCCTTTGGGAATCTTGCCATATTTAAGGCCTCAGCCTCATTCTCTGGCTATAAATGGATAAACTTAGAAATACTGACTACAATTTGTCCTTAAGCTGCAGATCCAGACTCCTGCATATTTCCTGAACTGTCAGTTCCAGAGTGATCTGAGGTGCAGGTTGTTCACAGATAGCATCTCCCACCCCTATTGTCCTTGGAGGCAGATTGAATTCAGTGCAAGTTTAGATTTTTACAAATTTTGTCTGTATCTGGTTGTAATGATACCTGGAAAGAGCATGAGCCCAAATAGAGTTCTCAGTATGATCTGAGAGATCTCAAGAACTATGGACAGCCATAAATGGAGACTAAGTTTCTGGGCAGTACCTGATTTGCCCCTGAGCAGTTTCTAGGGCTCAGGTCTCAAGAAGGGGTTTGCAGCTTTCCCTCTTTCCAACAAGGAGTGTGACACTGTGAATTTGTCCCAAATTTTGGCATCTTATATGGCAGAGACAGCTTGAGAAGCCAGGGAGTGCTGAGCTGCTTTTTCTAAACTGTCATTTTATCCCATTATTTCTCTTGCCTTCCTTTTAAGGCAATGAATTAAATACTTACAGAAGTGGATTACAGGTCTCTCAGTCAATCAACAGCAAGAGGAAAAGCCTCATCATAAAACTGAATGTAGTCGGAGTGGAGTGGATTTGTTCTGAGCCTTTAGTTTGTTTGGAAGCGTGTGTTTCCAGCCTGTCCCAAGCAGTGTTGTCAGCCTGCAGCCACCCAAGCCATGTGTAGACAGAAGTTAGCTCCTTGTCCCTTTTGGAAGGTGTAAAAGAGCTTGATTAACTGCCTCCTCCATCCTTCTCCCACATGCTGATGACCAGAGCAGCAATGTGGATTTCCTCAGGCTTACACAGTTGTCCTCAGTCCTGGGCATTTGTGGTTTTGTTCTGATTCTCAGCCTGTAATTCCTAAGGTTTATCGGGATAACAGATGAGATTCCAGTGAGACTGCAATCAAAGAGGCAGGGAGAATCTGTTCCCAAGGGTATTGTAAAAGCTGAGGGGACAGAGCAGGACTGTGCTGAGGGTGAGTGGCCGAGGCAGCAGGTGCATGGTCAGCCTGGGGCTCAGCCAGCACTGCTGCTTGTGCCACTGCTGTGTTTGTCTGGCTTCTCAATTACCTGTTTTTGTAGATGGAAAAGGACATGAGAAGTGACACAGAAGAAAGTGACAAGGATGAAGAAAGAGATGAAATTAGGGAAAAGGAGAAAAATGGGATCACATATTTCAGCAACGTCACAAGCAATGGTTACATCCAGAGGAATGGATCCGAGCCCCTGAACAACAGAGCCCACCTTGCCAACGGCCACGCCAAGGAGAGATAGCTGCTGTCCATGTGCTGCTGGGCTGGCCTCCAGCGAACCCAGGCCACCATCTGTAGAAACAGTTTTGCTCACTGTGTAGATAAAATGGAGTGCAATTACAGTATTGTAGCTGAATTCCTGCTTCCCATGAACAGAAGTGTTTATAGTCAGTGATATTTGAAGGAAGTTTTTTGTCTTCCTTCAGTAAAAGCTTACTATAGGTTGTAGTCTCAAAACAGATGGCGAGGGATCAAGGTGGTTTGACTTGTATTAAGACTGTACCATAATTGTCAAATGTGTTAATCTTGAAAAATACTTTAAAAATAAAAAGGTGGATAAACTCTGGCAGTGTCAAGTTTTACCCACCTAATGTTTCATAGGAATCTGTTTAGCCTGGATCAGCCTCTGGAGGCCCTGGCCTATTGCCAGTAATTATTATGGCTGACAAGTGGCAAATCTTATCACTGGGATACCTCTTCTGAGAAAACAGGTGCCCTGTACACACTTACAAAATTAAAACTGAGCATTGTGAAATGAAAGCTTTGGAAAGGCATAAGATAAAACATGTTCTTCTCAAAGGAAGTACTCTTTGTGCCAGTGACCAGTTTTGTAATGGTATGATCTCAGTCCCTACTTATTTCCCTAAGGAGAGAACTCCAAAGCCCAGGCTGGCAGAGTACCCACCCAAATCACATTGGAAGAACTGGAAAATCCAGATAGCTGTTTCTCAACTGTCAGGTAATCCTCTAAACCTGTCTTGGAAGGAAGTAGTCAGGAGAAGAGAGGTGACAAGGAGCTATATAGTCTAGAAGACAACACTGACTAAAGTACTCATGTTTTCACTTAGTTTGACTGGCACAATGGGAAATGTTTACAGAGTCAGCTTGTGGCAAGAAGGCGATACATTTCCCCGCCCTCAGAGGAAAAAGGGTCCAGAGAAAATCTGCTGAATCTTATGGAATAGTGCTTTAGCATGGCCTTCTAACTCTAGGTCCTTTGCCTAGGTGTATCAAGAATAGCAAGTATGAAGCAGTGGCCCATGAAGTCATGATGTAGTGCTGCTTCAGTTTGTTTAGTTGCCATATCTTGTCTCATGGGTAGTCTTAGATTTTTGGATTGTGCAATCTCTTTAAAACATTTAAATTAGTGTTATGTGAATTTCTGTTTTATAGGTCACCTAATCTATGAAACTGAAGTATTAACAGATTCACTGTAATGAGTGCAGGGACTTAGACTGCCGAGGCCAATGCGGACACTTCTCTTTATGTACCTAGTGCTACCTGGGCGGGGATGGGACACGGACCAAGCAAATGCCTTATTTGAGGAGGTGGTGCACATGTTTAAGTTATAAAGCAAGTGACAGCATAGAAAAACGAGGATTTTCATCAATCCACTCAGGTCACCTGAGATGTGACTGAGAAGCTTTGATCTGAGCTTATGTATGCTCATCTTCGTTTTCATTCAAAATACATTTGGATAATTGGATTTCTAAGCTGGAATTGGATAATTTCAGAAGGGGAAAAGTGGTTTCAGCATGCATGATTCCAGGGCAATAACATGCTGTGGGAGGAGAGCATCTGCTCCTGCACTGTTGTTTGAATGTTGATTTGCTGAAGAAAGCCTGCCTCTGGAACCTTAGCTCAGCTGGTGAGAGCATGGTGTTAATAATGCCAGGGTTGTGGGTTTGATCCCTGTATGGGCCATTCACTTAAAAGTTGGACTCGATGATCCTTGTGGGTTCCTTCCAGCGCAGAATATTCTGTAATTCTGTGGTAATTGGAAGTTGGAAGCATATGTTCTATACGCTGTGATCTGAGTTTATGGTTTCACCTCTCTGCAGGTAGTGTACTCAGGAGGCATGGTTATATATAATTTTGTACTACTGAATGTAAATGTTCTTTATAAATTACTTTTAAGGGTTTGATCGTCTGGTCTCTTTTCTACTTCTTTAACCACCAGGAGGTAAACCTGGCTGGCTGCACCTTACAGGTGGACATGTGATGAGAGACCCATGTGGGTGCCATTGCCAAGGGGAAGATGTTGCACACACGGGACACACGGCCACACTGAGGCATGCCAGTAAAGAACTGCAGCTGCCAGGCTTGTCTCCTGCTCAGTAATACTGTGTTTGGCCCTGGAACAAGGGGCAATTTGGGACACCCCTACACTAGCCCTGGGGGCTGGCGAGGTTACTTGGTACTGCCAGGACAGTGGCAAGTCCAAGATGGCAACACTGGAGAGGAGCTTTGGCCTTGCAAGGGTAGGAGGAGAGAAATTATTATCTATTCTTCTTTTTTGTGAGGTTTTAGGAGGCTAGGGAAGATCCCTGTTGTAAAATCACACCACCTCTCCTCCTCTGAGTAGAATGCTTCTGCACAATGCCCAGTGGAGCCAGTGTATGTTAATGCCTGCTGGATTTGATCCTCAGGGCTTTGTTGTGTCCCTGAAGATTGAGATAAGCTCCTTAGGAGGCAAATCTGGTTCTTGTGAAAGGATACATCAAGGATACAGGAGAGCTGTTGGATTTGAGCAAGAATGACTGAGTGCTGCCTTTAGCTGAGGAACTGAGCATGACAGTGATGAGTCATTGGGGCAGATCAGCTGCTGAATTTATTTTCTTGCGATCAACTTGCTAAGGCTTAAAGAAGCATTCAGCTTCCTCCCTGCATTGCTCCACCTTCTCGCTTTATGTTTGCTCCAGGGCTGGGAAGCTTCTTAGTAGTGTGATAGTGTTTTAAGAATTTAATGTATCCATCCCCTCCTCTCTTCACACTTGGGGCATCACAGCTCCTCCCACAGAGCAGCTGTTGTTGAAAACCTGCAGCAAGTCTGTCACTTGTCTGCTGAGAAACCCAGCAGAGCAAATGGAACCACCAAATCCATTAGATTGGGGAAGGCCTCTGAGATCAAGTACAACTTGTGACCGCTCACCACTTTGTCAACCAGAGCAGAGCACTGAGTCCAGTCACTTCTTAATTACCTCCAGGGATGGCGACTCCACCACCTCCCTGGGCAGCCCATTCCAATGTTTAACAACCCTTTCCATGAAAGAATTCTTCTTGATATCCAACCCATACCTCCCCTGGCATGGCTTGAGTCCTTTTCCTCTCCTCCTGTCCCTTGTTCCTTGGGAGCAGAGCCCAGCCCCCACCTGGCTGCACCCTCCTGTCAGGGAGTTGTGGAGAATGAGAAGATTGCCCTGAGCCTCCTTTTCTCCAGACTGACCACTCTGAACTCTCTCAGCATCTCCTCATAGGACTTACTCTCTAATGGAGAGTTCCGTGTCCAAATGGAGCACTGAGCACCACAGCAGGGCCTGTCTTTCCCCCGTACTTTTATCCCCCATGTGCACAGACGAGATGTGCATCACACAATGTGTGCACAGACAAGATGTACATCACACAACATGTGCACCACATAATGTTAGTGAGCAACTGTGGGAGATGAGGCATCCAGCTCCAGGTGAGCCATGAGAAAAAGAGCCTATACTGATGCTTCCAGGCTGCTGTGAGGTGGGTGAGTCAAGGCTGGCACAGTGTGGCCCCCAGGCTGTCCTAGCCCAAAATTATGGCTGACATGAATCTGCTAACTCCAGTAGACATGGACATCTGGTGCCATTTTGGATCTTGTTTTAAAGATAGTTTGGCACAGTTGTTTCCTCCCTCCTGCACACAGTAAATTTCAAAGATCTCCATACATCACATTATTTCATTCAGAAATGCATGCCCAAGGGAATCTTTTCTTGGATGGGTGCACTTGGAACGACATTGCTTTCCTCACTCTCACAGGTACAGCAGACACAGTGCCTGCAGATAAGGGCAAGGCCTATTTCAGAAAGCTGAAGTCATGTCTAAACAAGGGAAAGGTCCTATAACTTTGTCAGATGAATGTAAGCATGTGATAAAGCAGGCCAAGAAATATCCTGAGAAACAACCTGAAAGGCAATACCAGTCTCTGAAATGTTGGCAAGACTGCTGAATTCAGAGATGATGGTGGCAGACAGCAGGAACACTGAGACAGGTCAGACTAGAGCCAGGAAATGCAGTGAGCTGCCCTGTATGGTTCCCCAGCTGAGGGAGAGAGGGTCCAATATCTGACATCTCACTGAGGCTGCATTCCAAGAGGATCCACTTCAAGCCAATATGAGAAGCTACAGCCCTCTGTAGTCTGACATGCAGACTGGTCAGAGCAGTAGAAAGTATTATATGTGATAGAATTTTTGGAAACAGATATGAACATAATAGGAAAGAGTCCCCATGGGGTGGTCTGTGGGGAAGTTATGTCTCACTCTGCTGGAGTTACCCCAAAGAATTGGTAAGCACATGCAGTGAAGAGAACCTGCACCCTGCTCAGCTTTGCAAAGGCATTCAGAAAGGTCCCTCACCAGCCTGAGGAAACCCACCTGAGGTGATTGTGAGAGACCAACACAGATTGTTTGCAGCTGTATGTTGTTGCAGGTGCCCACAAAAAGGGGGAAGGAAAGGCAGATAGCAAAATCAGCTGATAATGAAGGTTCCTCATGATGGTGTTGCAGATTGGCTGCTGCAGTTCACAGCACTGAGAGACTGACAGAACACAGGTGAAGCTGTGGGCAGAGGAAGGTGGTGCACGAGAGGTGTCCTGAAGTGCTGGGCTGTGAGCACTCCAGAATCTCTCTGGGGAGTAGTGCCTCGGCTTTGTGCTCAGTACATGATGGTTCAAAATGCAAACAGGATATGGGACGTTGCTGGCCAAGATGAAGGAACCAAAACTGAGAGTGCTGGGACCCTGAAGATGCCAGAAGATTTTGATGGGTGTAGACAGTCTCCCCTGGGACCTCCATCCACACCCTCTGCCAAGTGTCAGATTGTGATGATTAAATGTTGATTAAGAGATGAGGGCTTTGCAGTCTGAGAAGGAAAAGCCTGATAGAGTGGGGGAAAAGAGATGCCCCTGCTGATAGTGTCACCAGGTAGGGACTTTAGTCATCTGTGAAGCAGAGTGAAATTGAAATCAGCCACCTCCTCAACACCCACTAAATTACTCTCTTGTACTAGGACATCTTACCCCACCTCCAAGCTCACAGGCAGGTCAAAACAAGTGATGCTATTTCAACTAGTCTGACATACTCATGGGATTGAGCAAGAGGTGGGAACAATGAGTGATGAGCTGTTGAGTTGGGAATCCTGATTTAGCAGTGAGCTTTATGCCTTACCTGCTTAATACCTGCTTGCTGCCGGCAGCCTCTGCTTTCTGTGCCCACCATCTTGACCAGAATGGGAGTGTCAGAGGGGTTCTGGCACCCCTCTGGGTGCCACCTGGCTGCCACCTGGAGCTCTCTGGGAAGACTTGAAGGAGTCTGCAGATATACACTACCTGCAGCCTCAGCACCTCCTGCTCGGCATCCCTGCTGTCCTGCTATTGATCTTTGTCCGATGCATCTTTGAAAGGTGAGTGCAGCACCTCTGGTTTCTCCTGTGCTGCTTGCCACCAGGGCTGCTCCAGAATAATCCTTACCTGCCTCCTGACCCCTACAAAGTGTACATGGGATTGTCCCCAAGAATAATGGATCCTTGTGCTTTTCATAGCATATGGTATTTGTGTGGCAGCTCTTTCCTCTGCCCTCCCTCTCTCCAGTACCTGTAGGTGTGAAAAGACAAGTCCATCACTCAGTCACACCTCAGCTGTGCATGGAGGGTCCCTCTGGAGACAGTGCAAGAGAGATAAGGGAGCTTGCAACACAGATAAGGGATTTACTGGGTATGTTAATGCTGGAAGCCCCTAGCTGAGCTAGGGTTCAGCCTGATCCTAGAGGATGCTCCTGAAGGTGCTGTGTGAGCTCCCTACCCCAGAGCTGGTGTGGGACCACTTTGCTCACACTGTTAGCGTTGAAACACATAATCATGGCATGATTATATGCAGGTGCTTTTATTGAAGAGCTCTGGGAATCAGGGGTACAGACCCAAATCTGACTCCAACTTGGGTTTGGGATAGATACATTTTATACCCTTCCCTTATGTAACTGTTATACAATCATATGTTGATCATTAACTTTCTATTGTTCTATTGATTCTACCCAAGCATGAATTTTAAGTCCCCTTCCCGCAGCATTTCCATTGTTGTTGTCCCTTTCTCGTGATTCTTTGTTACAACTGAATAGTTATTTTTGATTACTAAGTAATCATCGCATTTGTTATCTACCGTACAGGTGGGAACACAGGTGCAGGTTCACATGATTTAGCAAAGACAATGCCCACTCCCCTTCCCAAGGCCTATTTTAGCTATCACGATTTTAGAAGCATTTTAACCCTATGCTATCAACACCACTCTTTGCCCAGCTTTACCCTGCTTTCTCCTCCTGACGCCAGAGGACCCCAGTTCTACCAGGGATGATGATGCACTCCAGTGTCCCAGATGCAGGCACATCACCCCATGGAAGTCTAAGGACTGGCTGGCATCTCCCCAGAACTTGTGTGTGGAAATGAGGCAGATCCACATTGCTCGCCCCATGAGATGGATTCAGACAGGGTTTTGAGCCTGTTTTCCAGGAACAAGGACTGACACATGGGGAGGTACAGACCAGCCCTCATGCGTGGGAAATTGGAAGCAGGTCAGTTAAAGCAGGGCCATGTGCTGGTGTGGGCAGAACTGCCAGGATGTTTCCCACCAGGCAGAGCAGGACTTCAGGGGGGGGTGAAGAGGGGAGGACATGAAGTCGCAAAGCTGTGGTCAGCAAACCTGCCCTACACTGGGACAGAGGGTCTCTCCTGGAGGAGCTGGGGGAGCACTGACCCATCTGCCCCAAGTGCTGGCTCCTGCCTGCAGTGCACAGCCATGTGAGAAGATGGCAGATGAGGGCTGTAGGAAGAGCCAGAGTTAATTCCAGAGTCATCTGGTCTCCCTTCCAAGAAGGGAAGGCAAGTTACGCTTGCCTGGCTTCCTAGAAACAACGTGATTTAGAACGCAATGCCTCCCACTAGAGCTTTGCTGGGGTTTCCTGCAGGAACCAGCATATCCCTACGTGTTCTGTCCTTGGCTCCTGCTGCAGCCAGTGGTCAGGTACCCTGGGCACACAGCCCATGGGACACTCAGACACTTGCAGACTGGTTTTGTGGCATCCACTGGACTGCTCAGGAGCACTGTAAAGAGGACCAGCATACACTCCAACACAGAGGCATGCTCTGTGTCCTGTTGCCTCAGCAAAATTAATTATTGTTTATTTAGCCATTGTTACTGTTGTTTCCACTGTACATCCTCACCTTTGCCTTGGTGCCATTGTGTTTCTGAAGAAAGGGCATTGGCCTGACAGAGCCACCAAGCCTTGAGTGTGCACTGGAGCAATACTGGAAGCCTTGGGCTGTGCCTTGGGCTGGGTGTATGAGCACTCTGGCAGTGCTGGAGTGCTGGGGCAGTACATCCAGCATAGAACATGGCACTGGCAGCATCTTCCTGTTGGCTGACTCTGGCTGCCAGTGCGGGCCCACAGGTCCTCTCCTGCCAGGACCCTTTCTTCCTATAGAACCATGGCTCTGCCCTTGGGCAGGGCACTGGGGGGGAGTGACAAGCGGAGGCCCAAAGTTCAGACCAATGTCACAATGGAAGGCTTCTACATTCTGCTGGGCAGAACCCCAAAGAAGGTGAGTGTCCCCTGTGTCTCATTGTCCCAAGAGTCCAGGCAAGCAACACTTCTTTCTGTCTCTACCCCAGGCCAGGCAAACCAGCCTCACAAGCAAGGCAGTTACTGTTAACCACCTTTCCAGGGAAAGATCTATAAGCAGATATTGCAGCAGCTTCCAACATGTTCAACAGCTGCAATCCCAGCACCTCCTGACCTGGTGCATGTCAAACACAGCAGATGCTGTGAGAGCTGCTGGCTCTGGCGAGAAGGCAGCTACCACCCCTTTGTGTAGAGTTTATTAAGGCTGCTTATTTTTGGCAGAACTGCAAGTCCTTCAGAATCACAGAATCATTTAGGTTGGAAAAGTCCAACCATTCTCCCAGTACTGCCAAGGCTACCAGTATGTCCCCGTGTACCACATCTACACATGTTTAAAATCTCTTCATGAATGGGGACTCCACCACTGTTCTGGGCAGCCTATGCCAGGGCTTGAAGTTTTTCCAATCTAAACCTCCCCTGGCACAACTTGAGGCCATTTCATCTTACTCTACCTTCTGTCAGGGAGTTGTAGGGAGCAAGGTCTCCCCTGAGCCTCCTTTTCGCCAGGCTGCGCCCTTAGCTGTTCCGCATCAGCCTGGTGCTCCAGACCCTTCCCCAGCTCCGTTCCCTTCCCTGGACATGCTCCAGCCCTTCAGTGACTTTCTTGTCATGAGGGGCTTAAAATTGAACCCAGGATTTGAAATGCCTCAGCAGTGCCCAGCACAGGACGGTCACTGCCCTGGTCCTGCTGGCCACACTATGGCTGGCACAGGCCAGGTGTCATTGGTCTTTTTGGCCGCCTGGGCTCGTGTTCAGCACCCTCAGGACCTTCTCTGCTGGCAGCTTTCCAGCCACTCTGCCCCAAACCTGGAGTGTTCCATGGGGTTCTTGTGACCCAAGGGCAGGGCCCGGCACTTTGCCTTGTTGAACCTCACACCATTGGCCTTGGCCTATTGATCCAGCCTGTCAAATTGCCTCTGCAGAGCATTCCTGCCCTCCAGCAGATCAACATCCCACCCAGCTTGGTGTCATCTGTGAAATGACTGAGGGCTCCCTTGATCTCCTCTTCCAGATCATCGATGAAGACATTAAATGTGACTGGTCCCAAAACTGAGCCCTGGGGAAAACCACTGGTCACCAGTCTTCAGTTGGATTTAGGTCCATTCACCACCAAGATCTCTGGGCCTGGATCATGACTCACACTGATGCATGGATTTTAAAAAATAATTTACTTTAATCTGTATGAAGCTTTATCAGATTAGTTATAAACTGCTCATGAGCTCATCTTTACATTAATTTTAATCACAGTTTATAAACCTTAACTCTTGTCATGTTATTTGGAATTCATGCAGAAAATGAGGATGATGGAATTGATGCCTTTGAGCCTGTGACTGCCACTTCAACAGCTGAACAGTTTACTGACATTATGGAGTGATCCATGTGTCTGTTTCTTTAACTTTACAAGATGAAACTTCTTTTATCTTCAGGTTTTCCATCTGTAGCTGATAATTATAAGCCAAAATTGTATCAGAGGTGGAAAAAAATGTATTTAGACTTTTATAGCCAGACATTGCATCCCATTGTGTACAGCTGGCAAAACTTAATCAGGGAGAGGCTGTGCTTACTTCCGAACCTGCATTTATATATGTCTGAATTGAAGTTTTAAAATGGCCAAAACAATCTGGGAGTTTACAAATGCAAATAGAGTTGATACAATTTTTTCCAAAGAAAGATGTTCTTTGGGGAAAGGTGGACAGGCAGAAGCAGCTCCTGGGAGCAGAGCTCTTTCTCCCTCACAGGGAATGACAGCCTCCAAAGGGCTCAGTCCTTCCTTCCTGCTCTGTTTTCCAGGAGGAGCTGGTTCCACTGGCCAAGAAAAGTGACCTGTGGGTCAGAAAGGTGGAGACCTGCTTCAGGCACTGGTGGGCCCAGGACCACCCCAGGCTGATGAAGAAGTTCTGTGAGGCCAGGTAGTTGGGTCAGCTTTTGGTGATGGAGACCTCCAACAGGTCTGCACATCATCACTACCCCCTGCCCTGTCCTTACCCCAAACACACTCCCAGGGGAGCTGCTGTGGCTGTGAGCAGAGCTTCTGTCCCAGGAGGCTGGGTCCCGTTACTGCACACACTGACAAGAGAGCTCCCCGCAGCACTGCCAGCTCCCTCCCTCCCTCCTTCCTTCCCATTTTTACCTTTGAAAAGTTAAATTTGCCTCAACAGAGTTTACTGGCCTTAATGGAGAAAAGGTTTAAATCTCAAAAGCTCAGAGGGATTTTGAACACCAAAGCCACTTGTAAAATATGTTCAACTTCTTTTCAAAGATGATCTCGATACAAAATTAAAATTTTAAGATATTGTCATCATGGATGGTTGGGTAGAAAATGAATCCATGAAGTGCAGTTAGGAGGCAGTGTAAGGAGGGAGGTTAAAACTGAAAAACACAAGAAAGCACCAAAATCTTCATAGCTTTCCTTTTCCCCAAGTTGTTTGCTCTCTTATATTAAATCTTCCTGCATATCTCAGTAATACATGGAGTCAGGGTGGAGAGAAAAGTCACCAAGTGTCTTGATCAAGAGAATCAAGTTTCTCACCTTGAGGTTTAATGCTGTATGTACATAAAGACCCCCACCAGTTAAGAGATCTTCTTCCCCTTCTGAAAAAGAAATTATTCAGTGTTTGAATCGTGTTATTACATTTTAAAAAAATTTTCTCCACCCAAAAGCTTGTTCAGTGCTTCCTACTGCAGCATTTCTGAAGGAAGTAATAACTCCCCCAGTATTCCTGTGCCATCACTGAGAAAAATTGGGTGCCTTCCACTGTCTGGGGTGTATAAGCATTTGATAGGTGATCTACAAACATCCACACAACAAAAGAAGATAGGGAGAGGCATCTTGGCAGTCTTACTGCATTCTCTTTAACACTGATGGAATGCCCAAGGAATTTGGGCAAAGTGTGGATCTCAGCAGAGCCTGGCGGGGCAGCGGATACCCCGTTGCTTTACAGCACATGCTTCCATGTGCCAACAGAGCTGAGACTGCGGCAAATCTCTGTCCGAACAAGGGTAGGCTCCCCTGCAGGCATCCTGGGCACAGCCTGGGAAGCTGTTTCAACTCTGGAGGAGGTCTTAATTCCTTGTTTTCTGTTTTAGTTGGAGATTTACATTCTATTTCACCTCATTCTTCTCTGAACTGGCTCTTCTGTATGATGTATGTGAGCAGGGTCATGCTGTGAAGTGACACCTTTCAAGGGTTCTTTGTTCATTGCAAATGAGGCTGATAGTCCCAGGCCACTCTAAAGAGCCCATCCAAAGACCATGTGTGGTCATGACTATGGATGCAAAGCCAAAGAAGGACAAATTCAGGGGTATGGAGCAGAATCATTCCCAATCCTGATTCAGCAGTTCCCTTTTCCCTGGGTGGACCTGGCTGGGTGTCAGTGATGTTCTTGTCTTAGATCCTTGAGTAAGTGCTTCCCCACAGGTATCCACACACAGCTCTTGCATCTCAGACAAGAGCAGGCCCTGTCCTCACTTTGGCTGCTCCCCACTGCTCCAAAGACTCTCTACATGACATCCTGTACATTCACTAATGATAAATGCATTTTGCCAACCACTTTCTCCGAATCTCAAAGCCAGATTGGATCTAGCATGGGCACACTGAGTTCTTGGAATACCTCTTCCCATGGTCTTTACGTGTCATTGAAAGGCTCTGGGTTCTTACTGGTGCCTTCTCTATGCACAGAAGCCCTGGTTTTGGTACCACACCGTGTGCTGGTTGAAATTTCCACAACAGGCGAGCAGCAAATACATGGAATCACAAGATAATTCATATTGGAAGAGAGATCAGGAAGATTCTTGTCCAACCTCCTGCTTGCAGCACTTAGCTGTGAGATCAGACTAAGTTACCTAAGGTTTTTTCCAGTTTAGCTTTGAAAACCTTCAAGCATGGAGACAGCACAACCTTATGACAAAGAGCTTTATACTTATTATATCCACCTGTCTTATTTCAACACCCCTCTGGTCTCATCCTCACATTATGCATCTTGGCAAACAGTTTCACGTCTGCTTGATGAGCGCCTCACACGTGCTCCGTGTGACAGCCCATGGAGAGCTCTGCTCAGAGCAGGCACCTCTTTTCACTGAGTTTCTCTGTCACCCAAGTCTGTTTGGAAGTGGCTCCTTGTGGCCACAAAAGGTGGTCAGGACATCTGACATCTCAAAGAAGTCATAGAGATGAGATGTTTGAACCCCTGAAGAGGAGAGACCCCAGCTGCTCCCAGTCCCTTTGCAGACAGGCCAGGGCTAGTTCTGGCTTTGGACTGACCTTGTCAGTGCATCAGCAAACAGTTCAGTCAGTGGCAACAGGAAAATTTAGGCATTTTGGGACACCTGCTGTCCCAAACGTGGGTTGAATGAAGGGGCTTTGCCCAGGAAGACTCCTCCCCTCTCCTGAACCTAGGGCTAGGCAGGGCTGTCACACTGCCTGTCACTTGTCTTACAGCCTCTACCACCTGTATTGGGCTGGTTCTACCTCCTGGAGCTCTCCTTGTACTGCTCACTGGTGGCCACCCTGCCCTTTGATGTGAAGAGGAAGGTGAGTGTCAGCAGCACAACCACAACCAGATGGCTCAGTCAGCCCCCACCACGAGGCTGTGAGCCCCATCCCGCTGCCAGCTCATGGGGGGTGCAAAGGAGAAGGCACAACTGCTGCTGTGAAGACCCTTGTGCATGTGGGCCCCTTCAGCTCTCATATCCCACCATTGCACCTTGCACTGGGCCCTGCTCATGTGTGGCATGGCCTTTCCTGCCTGCTAGGCTGGGGAAGTGCTGGGGGCTGACACAGGGGTCCCCACAGCTGGTCAAGGGACAGGCTCTAGGTAAACATGGCATCAAGGCCTTTCCCAGCTCTCAGGTGCTGCCTGCACCAGAGGGCTGTGTCCTTCTGATGGGAGGGACCTGGCCTGCCCTGATGAGGGCCCTGTAAATGTATGTGTGACTTTTGCAGCACAGGCAATTGAAGAGTTCCTCCATTACAGCCCATGGATAGGACCTGCCCCAGGCCAAGGGCAATCTACTGTCATTACAAAAGGCTCTTCAATACACAGAGGAGGGATCTGGAAGTAAATATGAGATATTAAGAGAGCAATTTTGGAAGGGCAGATTGATTCACAGAAACTTATAGAAATCTGTCTTCCAGCATGTTTGCACCTACGTATATCTCATGGATATTTGTCTGGGTTTCCATAAACCGGGCATAAAGGATGAGATTCTCTTCTTGAGATTGTGCTGGACCTCAGAGAGCTGTAGTGTGGTGGGGAGCACTGATGCTTTGTGGAGGTGTTTGACACATCCTAGTGAGGCAGGAGCTTGCAGGAACAGATGCTGCCAGGGCAAGGTAAGACTGACAATCTCTCTTCTCATGCCAGGACTTTAAGGAACAGATTATCTACCACATCGCCACCATCGCTCTGATCTTTGTCTCCTACTGTCCCAGTATGATATGGTTTGGGATGTTAGTCATGCTGGTCCATGATGTCTCTGATTATATTTTAGAGGTGCGTTACCCTCACCTGGAAATCACGGAATCACAGAATGGTTTGGTGTGGGAAACACAGGAAAAGGTAAAAGGATTTTAGGGCCTGAGAATTAAAAGCAGGTTTCAGAATTATAGGGAAAGAGTTTTTAGAGATCAGCTTCGCCTGCAGGAACTTTAAGAAGATACAAGTATATAACAGGCAAGGACACTGAAACAATGGTTCAAGCTTCTAGGTTCAGCTGAGACAGCTCTTAGAGTTGCAAAAAATATGCTTAGTAAGATAGATAAAGTTGAACTGAATAATGGAATACTGTGCAAGGCTTAAAACAAGCAGGTATTGTTTATAAAAAGCATACGTGCACTATTAGAGATTGGTTAAGAGAACGGTCAGTAATTTTTATAAGAATACCATTGGCTGAAAAACCTTTAAGAATGGTCTGTAACCAGGAAATTCTTTGGAATTCTGGGGCTACGCGAGCTTGTATCGTCTCCTGTACGTGAGATTGATAAAATAATTTAAAAAGCTCATGGAGCGTCAGTCCCAGCTCCCCGTCCTGTTTGCCTAATCACCGACAGTTTGGGTAGGAAAGGACATTAAAGCCCATCTCATTCCAACCCCCTGCCATGGGCAGGGACACTTTCCACTAGATCAGATTTCTCCAAGACCCATTCAACCCACTCCAAGGATGGGGCAACCACAGCTTCTCTGGCCAACCTGTGCCAATTTCTTCCTAACATCTAATCTAAATCTCTCCTAGTTTGAAACTGTTGCCTGTGTAAAAAGTCGCTCTCCCAGTTGCAGGCCTGTGCTCGTGCCTGTGGGCAGCACTGGCACCTGTGCACGTTGCCACACATGACACATGTCAATGCCGTGCCCATGAGTGGGACACATACATTAGTGACAGTGCATTTAGGAAGTACTAGTTCTACTGCTCTTGTGGAAAAGTAATTGGATGCAAATGGACTGGGACACATCCCTACAAGCCTGGTCATCCTTGCAGGATGTGGGAAATCCCTCAGCCCCTAGAAGGAGAACACAGGCACAAGGGATATATGGAAATTTGTTTCTCAACAGCTTGCCAAGATACTCCATTACCTGAAATGGAAGCAGGTCTGTGAAGCAGTATTCAATGTTTTTGCTGTGGTTTTCACCATCTCCCCGCTTGTCATTTTCCCATTAAAGTGAGTAACATTTTGCTGTCCTCTGAATGTGGGTGTTCTGTGCTATTTGAGCTTCTGGAGAGGTGACCCTCCATGCTGAGTGGAGGAAAGGCAGAGAACAGAACACTTAAAGTTCAAAGATCAATTCAACTGGAACAGAAGAACCCACAGAAAATAAACCCACCAGAGGTTTAACTATATTAATGAATTAATTCTACTAATTAGTCTAGAGCCACAGCCTCTGCCCCTCTATTCCCACTCCTTGTGTTATAAGCACTGGTTCCAACGAGAGAAAGAAGGTGCAAACCACGCTGCTTGGAATTTCCCAAGAAATTCTTAGCAGACTAAAAAAAGGCCTTAAAGCTTAAAGGTCTTATCAAGATAAAATTAGTACAAAAAACACAGTACAGTCAATTTAATGTGACCCACCAAGTATCTGAAATAAAACAAGAAAATCATGAGGGATTTAGGAGGTGGGATACTCGACATACTGGGAGGGCATTGGCAATGACTCCTCCAGAACTCAAATGCAGGTACCAGCCTTGGAGAATGGCTTTTGTGTACACACATCTGGCGACCCTTCCAGCCTTTAACTGGGCTGAAGTTGTTTTTCTTTCTTTACCACTGCCAGGAAAAGCTGGTAGTGGCTTACTTCCCATAAACTCATTCCACAATACTTGCATTATAGTCTAAGCTTTCTGTTTTCTTTCAAACAAAACATGTCATTTGTTACACCAAGAAGGATTTTTAAAAGAGGACATGCTATATACACATAGGGAGAAGTCTCTGTATCTGTCCTATGTCTCTGCCCTTGCTGCATACCACCACTGAAGATGCTGAGTTTTGAACTTTGGTGGTGCTGCCATTTAGTCTGGATGCCTATGAGGCTGACTTTGCATGACAAGTCCCAGATTCTGGTGGTCAAATGGCTGCCTTAGAGAGGAAAGCAATAAAAGCTTGAGGCACCTTGTCCTGAGAACAAGCACAACTTCAGTTGTCTCCACTACAAAGTGTGGAGCCACAGTATCCCAACCTGTTGTCCCATAATGTAAGGACAAAGAAGGTAACAGGTGTCCTGGATCAGACTAAGGGTCCATGGAGATCAGCACCTCTCAGCACCAACAGCAAGCAGCAGAGGTCTAGGAAAACAAGAGCAGAGCAAATACACGCTGTGTCCAACAAGGTTTCCCAGTGTACAATATATCCCACTATGTTCATGTCATAGGTAACTTGAGGAGGAAGACGTGTACTAGCACCCATCATTTCTCTCCTGTGCTGAACTGCTCTCTGTCCCATCCGCTTTCCATTTCCAAACCAGTGGTTTCCTTTCTGTTCTTGTCACCGAGGATACAGACTTTCTGTGACTTTTGCTAAAAATAATGCCTTGCCCAGATGATCATCTGCACCCTTAACTCCTCCCAAACTTCAGTTTAAAAAGCCATGTGCTATCTTTTCATTTAAGTGGCAGTGGAGAGGTCCCCTCATGGTTTCACTTTTGTCCATTGTTCCTCTCAAGACTTATTTTAGGAGAAATGTTGCCAGTTCCTGCCTCTTCTAGGGAGCATTGCAGGTTTCTGGTAACTGACCTGTCTGCAAAGCCTATTGCATTGTTGGTGATTTTAAAACAGAGCTTCTGCAGCTCCTCTGGGACTTGCTTTGTGAGAGCTGGGCACAGCGTGAAGCCTGGTGGTGCCATCCTGGCTCAGCTCAGCTCTGCCCTGGGAACACATCAGCCAAGTCATTGCCCAGAAAGACACCTGATCCTTGTAAGTCTGAAGATACTTAGCTTGCTTTAGTCTTGTGTCTTCTGATTTGCCTCTCCCTCTTTCCCACAGTGTTTATTATTACTTTGTGACAAAAGTTTCACTGTTCCCCATAAGCCGTCTCATAAGTGCTTTCCTGATGATCCTGCAGTTGTTACACATTTTCTGGTCCTATGTGATCATCCAGATGATCTTCAATGTCATCCTCTGTGGTGAGGTACGAAAAGTCTTTGTCTCCTTTGTGCCACCACTGCTCATGAGAGAGCATGAGGTTCAGGGTGACTCCTACCTGCCTGATGGACAGGAGAAAAAGGGGACTGCCCCACAAACAGCCCAAGAGCTTCTTAAGGCATGTGTTGGGAGTTATATGGATAACTTACGTTACGAAGATCAGAGCAGGAGCTCACTTCTGGCTTGCAGCTGTGTTCTAGTGACATGGGAGCCATCCACAGACCTCTGTCCTCACTGCCTAATCGCTTCTCAGTATGTAGTTTTGAAGAACTAGAACCTGTTGGTATATCCAAAGTGGAGTAAGGAAGGGAGGAGGTAAACTTAGTCGATAGCACACTGTGTATTTGCACCTCTGAGTTTTGGGTGCCTTCCACAGGCTCTTGATGCATGCCAGAGTTTGTACAGGGAGCACTGGGAGAAACGCTGTCATCAGAGAGGGCAGCTCCCTAACCTGCCTTGCTAATGTAGGCAGATGGCATCGTGGGAGCATCTGAGATTTCTGAAAGCTTTGGGGACCTGTGGCCAAAAAAACACCTCTCCACAATGTTGGTGCTATGCCTTCAACTTTCTTGAGCTACCCCTTCATCAAAGCTAAATTACAAAAAAAAAGCAGGAAATTATGGAGGATATGCTCATCGAGGCTGTAGACAATTGCAAAATAAGGAGCCCAGTCCATAAGCTTGCTGGACAAATCTGTGTTGACTTTCACAGCTTCAACGGTAATAAATTGCATAGGAAAATATGCTGAACAACTATATGTAGAATAAATATTAACTTGTTTTCAGGAAGTCACATTACAAGAGCATTACTAGGGTGACAGAAAAACCCATTCAAAAGTTAGGTGAAATCATAATAGAGTTAACACCTGTCAGCTTAAGTCAGTCTCCCTGTGCAGGGACAATTGCAGCACTGGCTCTAAGGACATGATCACACCTCTTATTTTTATTTTAGCTGCCAGGTTAAGCCCCCAGGGCTACGAATGAAAACAGGACTAGTCCTCTCTAATATATACCATTACATAGGTTTTGCAGCTCATTTAAACTTTCTTTTCTTCAGAAAAGACAAGATGCCAGAAGTGACACCGAAGAGAGTGACAGGAATGAAGGAGAGAATCTGGCAAAGAACAAAGAATAACACAGGGCTTGCTGCAAAACACCAAGATCCAGGCAGTCTTTGGAATGTGGGAAGGCTGAACAAGAGCTGGGGGAGAGGCTGGACAGGGCTTCATTGCAGTCTGCCTGAGGCGGCATCCAATGCCTAGGTGGAGGTGAATTTAATCACATCTATAGGCAGTTAAGTCACTTCAGGAGTTGTTTTCTATAATTCTTCTGTTAGGATTATTCTTTTACTACTACTCTATAACCATTCATCCAGGAAAAAGGGGTCTACCAGCCAAAGTCCCACTGTATAAGGAGAAGAGGGGTTGAACAAGCTGCTAAAGTTATGACTCCTATCTGTGATTATCTCAAAGCCTTCCCAAAAGGTTCATGAGATAATTAATTGAACTGTGGAGAAGACAGTGGCAGTCATTGCCAGCCACCTCATGAAAGGACTGGCATGTGAAAGGCACTGGCTTAAATGGCAAGTAAGTTTTCACTCGGATAGTATAAAATGGTCAGGCTCTGGGATAAACCACTTCTGCAACTAAGGCCTGGCCAAATGATACAAGCTGTATTTGCTGTATGAATTCCACAGAATAGCTTTAATGTCGAAAAGAGTTCGCTTACTGAATATCTACTCTGGGAGAAGTCTCCTAAAATTGAAAGGAACTAAATTCTTCCAAATGCACACTTTTCCACCAGAAATTATACATAATAAATGGAACCTTTCCATATGGATGTATTCCTTTTATTGAGATTTCATTTTTAAAATTGGAAAATAGGAGTATTACAACACTATCATCTTAACGGGGTAGCTTAGGGGTTGGATGATGCTTCACCTTGTAATTTCTTGCATAAGATCTGATTTTCAGACTTTATAGCATAACAAAAAATTTAAAGTAAATGTAAAAAATTCATTACATATAAACAAAAAAAGTCTGGTTTATGTACATTTTGCATGAAATCTTTTTAGAACATCAGATCATACATCAGTGGGAAAATCTTCTTTGAAACTTGCTGGCAGTCTGACATCATGTAACTCAAAGATTGAACCAGCTATCCCTTGAAGGACTCTGGAATTTGGATCTGCAGGCTGCAATGCTGGAAGGCAGGCAGCCTCCCTCTCTCTGTGGAACACCAGCCTTGAGCAGGATGTCTCCTCACTCCCACTAGCTGCACTTTGGTGGGGGTACAAGACCCTTCATTGGGATCCCTGGTGTAAGGGTTTGCCCATGAATTATTGTCCCTTGTCCCTTCAAGAACAATGCTTTTTTTTAAAACCCCAAATGATACATGAGAATCTCAGCATTTAAAAGATTTATACAGCCTCCAGGGCCCAGCTGGCCCCTGGGCCCAGAGAACAGGCCCAGCCTTCGCTGCTGCAGCCCCATCATGGGACCCCCAGCTCAGGCAGGGGAGCTGGCAAGGAGGGGAAGCCAAAGACGAGCTAGAGGGCTCCACATCTGCAGGTCTGCTACCCTGACAGAGCTGTCACAGTAGCAGGGTTGCTTTTAACCAACACCTCTCAGTTTTTAAGGCCTCTCCCCTTCTCTGGAGACATTAATCGTTCAGCTCAGGAACTCTCTTCCTGTGTCACATCAGAGAACAGACTCTGACAACACAGATGACAGCAGCAGTTGCAGTGCAGCCTCCCAAGCTCGCTTGTGTTGCACCAGTGGGGCAGTCACTCACTCACTCACCACCCTTGGGAGGCCCGAGTGCCCTAGGAGATCAATCCCCTACCACCCTGAATCCATAGTCCGGCTGTCAGGGTTTGATGCTGGCTAAATGCCAGGCACCCCCAAAAACCTACTCATGTATTTTCCTCTGCTATAGCTGAGCAGAGGAGGGGAAATTAAAACTAAGACTTCATGACTTGAGATAAGGATTAGGGGAAAAACACTTTAAGGCAAAACAGGTTCAAAACTCAAACAGTGTAAAGAAAATTTATTATTAACAGAATTAAAAGTAAAAAGGGTAATAAGAACTAAAATAAGCCTTTAGAACACTTATTTTCTTCCCAGCCCCCTCTCTCTTTCCCACTGACAGCGCAAGGAGACAAAACGTGGGGCTTTGGTCAGTCTTTTACTTTCTAAGAATCTTTCTTCAGTTTGTTCAGGGAAAGGAGTTCTTTCTTTTGTTGTGCTGTGGGGTCCTTCCCACAGGAGACAGTTCTCCATTAATTTCTCTAGCATGGTTCTGATTTTCATGAACAGCAGCCCGCCCGACCTGCTGTAACACGAGTCCCTCCCACGGGTCAAGCAGTCTTCCAACAACTGCCTAGCATGGGTCATTTTAGTTCATGGGCTTTAGTCTTTTAAGGATGGGCTGCTCTAGTTTGGAAGCAAGGGTTCTCTGTCTCTAAAAGCAAGAGTCTTCTCTCTCTGTTCGAGTTCCTCACTAGATTACAGCTTTTCAGCATCCACGCGCTCCAGCGTGAGCACTGTTCCTCACAGGCTGCGCATGGATCTCTGCACTCCTCCCCGGCACCTCATGAATTACAGGGAAACAGTTTGCTGTATTATAGTCCTCACCACGGCTTGTAGAGAGACTTCAACTCTGATGCTTGGAGCACCTTCTCCTTCTTTTCACGGCCCTCGGTGTCACCATGTTGGTTCTCCTCACGTGTCCTCACTTCTTTTTCTCTGACTCAGAAGAACATTGGTGTCCGTAGGTATTACTGTTTTCAAGTCCTATCAATTGAAAAGTTCTTATAAAGCTTCTACAACGTTGAGAGGTTGATCCCGCCCGGGCTCTACATCAGGGATTGTTCGCCGTGTTTTCGTTGCTGGCCACGTGGTGCTGCACCACCGCACGGGTGGCCCTGGCCGCGTGAGGGCCCCAGCAGCCCCGGCCTCGTGTGGTCCCGGCCGCGCCAGGATCGCCCCCGGCGGCCACCTCACCACCCCTTGGGAGAAGAAAAGAGAACTTCCCGTGGTTTTTTCCTTTCTCAAATATGTCATCCCAGAGGCATTACCAACTTCTCTAATTGGGCTGGTAACCTGCCCATTGTCAGAGCCTTCAGCGATTGGCTCTGTGCCAGACATAGTAGAAGCTTCGAGCAGCTTTTCTCCTTCCCACCAAAAACCAGGCTGTGTTAAACCAACACACCTGCCCAGGAAATGCTCTTACTCATACACAGTCTTTAAGTACAGCTGTGTGCAGAACCCTGCTCCTTGCACCCTTATTTCAAGTGCTTTAGGATGGGCATTTTTATTCTGAGTCTCTGCAGCTGTGAACCCAAAGAGGACTAAGGAAACTGAAGCCAGATTCTTAAGACTCAGTGTGCAAATGTTTGTCATCACATACCTGAATGCATAAATCCAGAACAGTGTCCCTCTTTCTGTAGTGCTCTCCAGGCTGGAATAAAGGTAATTTTAGCCATAATTACATCACCTGTGAAACTTGCTTATTTCAGGCTAAAATGATACTGATATTGGGTATGGGTTGACAGCAATTGCTGTTTGGGTTTTTCTTTTTTTTGCTCTGTCGTACAGCACTAGGGGCTTATAATCCTGCTGAAGATTCCCTTGACACACATTTGATTTATTATTATCCTACGTATTATAATCCTACGGTATTTTCTAACACTGATGCAGTGATTTTCCTATTTCTTCCAGCTGTTCAAAGCACAGAGAGCCACAGATGTTAAAGGTCAGAACAGCCCTTTATTGAGCATCAACCCTAAGGAGTTTATGTACCATAACAATACTGATCACTGTTTTCAATAATGACCTGCAGCCTTTGTGTAGACAAAGTTTTCACTGGCTTTTGCTTCAAGTTCATTTGTCAAGTGGAAAAAAAAGGTAAAATGACAAAGGAACAAAAATTTAAAAATGTCACAAGCCAAAACTGATGCAATCTAACTCCCTTCAGCTGTAAAGCACACGATCTTCCACTCTCATGCCCACGTATCAAATCTTCGCACAGAGACACAGCCATGAATAGGAAGGGGGCAAGGGAGTTTGTTATCTATGACCTGGCACACATCAATGTAGGGATCAAAGAGGACTACAGTGGGGAGGGCACTGTTTCCCTTCCTCTGTCCAAGAAGATAAATTTGTCCATTCACAGTGCTGCATCCCATGAAGAACTTCTGGGTCAAGCATTCCTCATTCACCTGGGTCCATTCATCTGTCTCCACATCAAATCGAAAAGCTCCCCCTCCTACAGTGTACAGAGCCCCATTCAGGGATGTGATGCAGAGGTCATACCTGAGAGGGAAGAAATCCTTGATCAGAATCAACAGAAAGATTTGGCTCCTGAAATATTCAGGGTGACCTTGGTCCTCAAATCGGAAGTCCTCTTTAAACAGAGAATCACAGAAGTGTAACAAGGACAGAACTTCTGGATTTCTACAGTCTAACCTCTTCTTGGAGCGGGACCAACGCTAGAATCTTTCATCTTCTGCCAGGTCCCAGAATATTTTTTCTTACCTTGGAAGAGGGGAGAATGAGATGACATCCCAGCTGTCTGTCTCCATGTTCAGCCTTTGCACTCCATCATATACATGTCCATTCTCATCCAGGCCACAGACCACATAGATCCTGGTTCCCACACTGACCGCGTCGCCTCTCTCCACAGGCTGAGCCATAGGACTCATGCTTTCCCACTCTGAGTCCATCAAAGCCATGCGCTCCACTGCTGGGATTATCCCTTCATCTGTGCTCCCTCCGAGAACATACAGGTAGAGCCCTACTCCTACTGCACAGTGGCTATTGCGGGACTTCTTCATGGCTGGCCCTTCCAGCCAGCAATTGTCCAAGCAGTTGTAGATAAGCACCCAATCCACACTATACCACACAAACTCATCCCGGAAATATCCTCCTGTCACAACAAGGAAGCTCCCTGGAAAGACAGCAAAGAAAATATTAGTCACATGAAAGCTAAAAATTGCTCCTGATAGCTGGGGTTCTCATTTCTCCCTGGGCTGTACTGATAAGATGCAAGACAAGGAGAGAAAATCACCGCTCTGTCAATCAGTTTGCAGTATTTAATTCCTCATCCACACAGGTACACTGGGCCTACAGTATTCAGCCAGTCTTTCCAAACCTGCTCCCATTTTTGAACAGAATCATGGAAACATTGGTTGGAAAGAACTTCAGGGATCTCACTTCCAAACTCCTACCAGAAATGGAACTATTACCAACACTAATACAGGAAGCCATAGTATTGAGCTGGCTTGAAAGTCTCCAAGCATGAAGATTTCCCAACATCTATGGATAAGTTTCATGTAATGGCAACTATAAATTAGAAGTCGCCTGTCATCTGTCTAAACCACTACAAAAGAGAAGGCCAAAATAATACACTGCTTAAAGCCAAGTCCTTAGACTAATTCCAGATAAAGCAAATGTAAGGAGCTTGGCAGACTGCATCGCTTCTGCTATATGAGAAGAAATAGTGCTCTCTAGTGTTCTCCCAGGACTAAAGAAAACAAAACCATTCTTTGAACAAATATGAACATCAACATGAATGAGGTTTTAGCAATGCTGCGCACAACAGTTTTACAGCAACAGCTGGACTCCCTGCATTTGGGACTCTCAGTGTCAACTTCTGCTTGCATTTGCTCAGTCTCCCTTCTCTGTAAGTTACCTACTGCTGCCACTGCATACTGGGTGAGGTTCCTGCGCTGCAGTGGAGAACAAGCCTGCCAGGTCCCTGTTTTAGGTTGAAAGAGAAATAATTCTTGCTGTTCCTTGTCATGCTTTCCTCCCAGGACATATAAGGTGTCATAGCTCCGACCAGCATAAGGACACAGTTTCGGATTTTGCCAGCTGGGTGGAGGACAGCTGTCTAACTTCTTTATTAGTCTGGAAAAAATATCTGTCTCTCCAGCACGCCTGCTGCGTTTCACCAAGATATCGAGGAAGGACAAACTCAGAAAAGTGACCCTGACTTCGGCCACCAAATCCAGAAATTCTTCCTCTCTTGTTGCTGGGTCCTCCATTATCCAGATCATAATACTGTCAAAAACCACATCCTCTCTTGAAACGAAGAGGTCATCACTTTGCAGGAGCTGCATCAGCATTTCCTTGGGTAGTGCCTTAAATTCTTCCTGGCATATCACATCCCCCCAGTGAGTGAGAGCCACATTCATAGCAGACACATACAACTCTGTAAAGGCAAATTGCTGTGAGTAGGTCATCAGGCCCAGGCAGTTGGAAACATGCAGTTCTCTCTCCAGAAATTTCTCACACAACAGTTTCACCCTGTCAAACTGAAAAAAATCAGCTGTTTCCAGTAAGCTGATCACATTTTCTTGACCTATGAGCACTTGGGCTGTGCGAGTGAACTCAAGTAGTGCCTGAAAAGGCACTGCATCGATCCCTTTGATCACTATGTGCTGTTCAGAGCTCTCTCTTGCTCCTCCAAAAAACATGGCTTCAAAATATCGACTGTGTACTGAAAGCACTCTACGGCTGACCTGGAAGAGTCTCTCTCCAACCTCAAGAACTGTGTCTGCAATCATTTCTGCCTGAGGTCCCAGCTCCTGTGGCTCTTGTGCAGGCTCCATGCTTGTAGACTGCCAGGCAGTTAATTTTAACTCAGTCTTATGCAGCCCTTACCCATGTGAGATCTCTGGAAACATTATCCCCCTAGCTAGGATAAACATGAGATTAGCCAATCTTGTCCTAAAAATAGAATGTTTTCTACTCTTCTGCTTTGCTCTTCTTTCCTGCTGCTTTCTGAACAGCAATAGCAGAACAGCTGTATAAGCAAAAAAATGCAGATTTGACTGGCATCTACTTTTACCAGGTAAGGCCACAGCAAATTAGGGGAGCTGTTAGCCAAGTGAAGAGCCTGGTCTAGAAAGAAAAACAGGACAAACAACCAAAAGATTCCTAAGCACTGAGTAAATATCAAGAAGTTGTAGAAAACTTGGAAAAAAGCAACCATTACCTCATCTTTCATTAGTTCAAATTTAATCAAATACCAAAGTGATTACAGTTTTTATTATGTATCTAACTTCATACTTTAGTAAGAAAGAAGAGGAAGGAGTAAGCCCCCATTCAGACCCAGATGGCTTCACATGTTCAGTCATCCTCAATCTGAATGCACTAAATAAACACAGATGTAGGACAAGCAACAGCTCACTTGGTGCCACAGTGAATTTTTCCAAAGTTATTAAGTGAAGAGATTTGCATAGTGACCTTGAAGTGGAGCCCCTTATCCAGAGAGTCCATATCAGCAAGACTCACTCCCTGTTCTTGGCAGAGCTCAGCAAACAAAAGCTGTGCCAGTGCCTCACCACGCCCATCATAAAAACTTTCTTCCTTATTTCTAGTCTGGATCGCCCCTCTTCTAGCTTAAACCATTACCCCTTGTCCTACCACAACAGGCCCTGCTAAAATGTCTGCCCCCCTATTTTCATATTCTTCTTTTCAGGTACTTGACTCCCAAGAATAACCCTGAAGTCTGCGCTACAGAAAAGGAGAGCCATGCAGCTCACAATGAAGACCAAGCAACCAATCAGCTGAGAAGGAAATGTTGGGAACATGCCCCTCTCCAGAGCTTAGACACTTGACTCATGGCTTCAGGTAGATCTCCCTGCACTGAGAGCCCAGAATCCACTCCAGAGAGCCCCAGCAGATCTATTTCTGATGCTACACTTAGAGCGCAAAGATAATGCAGCATGTTACTGGCATCAATACTAGCAATCTTTCTCCCACCTAAAGGACAGTTCAAGACTCTGCTCAGGCTGATGACGAGCAAATTCTACTCCTCACGATCTAAATACTCTCTTTTGAATTGTGCAGTTGCATGAACAAGTTTTGTAGCATTAGAAAGAAACTAGGTTGTGAGGAGAAAACTGTGAGCCCCCAGATTAAAATCCAGAAGCACCCAAGTTCACACAGGCAACACATCACACAAGACACCTGGTCCCTAGTTTCAGAGCCTGCTGGAAAAGTCAGACTCACTGAACTGAAATTTACTCTAAGCTCCCACTCATTTCGAGCTGACCCAGGAAAGGCTATGCACGGGAGAACAGCACTGTGGCCAAAATAACCAATACAACCTGTACTTGCCATGTGTTCTTGACAACCTTCAGGAACAAAACTGCTGCTGCCAGCAAAACAATTCACTGCCACAATCTCCTCATAAAGGGTCCTGTCGTAGTTGAACGCAGTTAAGCGCCAAGCACACGAAAGCCAATTAAATGCGTAAGGGAAATACGGATTTATTGAGAAAACGGAAAGGAATTTCGGGGCAAAACAGGTCCACACAAACAGTTGTAATATAAAGGAAAAAAAATTATTACTAACAGAATGAAAAGTGAAAAAAGAAATTATAAGAAATCAAAGCAACCTTTTAACACCTTTCTTTTCTAGTGTCTTTACCACAAACTTCTCACAAGTGAAAACAAAACAAAACATGGGATTTGGTCAGAATTGCATTTCTTTTAAGAGTCTTTTTATGCTTAAGGAAAAAGAGGTTCTTCTGCTGTGCCATAGAATTTTCACAAACCAACAGTCCACCCAGAAAAACAATCTGTTTTAGTGAAAAAGGTAACTCTCCCATGAATCTCGCAGTCTTCCCACACTGCCAAGTCATGGGCCACAGAAAAAAAACCACGGGGTCTTAGTCTTTCAAGAATGAGTTATCCCAGCCTGAAACCAAAGGTTCTCTGCTTCGAATCTAACAGCTTCTCACAACTTTTATGTGGCCTGGCGTGGGCCTGAGAGGAATATAGTACTTGTCTTTACAAACAAGCTGTGGGACTGCTGGTAGACAAGGCTAAGCACCATGAGATAAGGAAGACAATGGGAGGAATTCCATTGATTGATGAATTAAAGAGATATGTATCTTCAAACATACCAAAAGTCTGCCGACAAAGCGGGGGTGGGGGGGAAGTTATACAGTAGAAGAGACTTTTTAGGCATTCCGGGAAGTCTGTACCTCTTGAGTACCTCAGCCAACGGGGAAAGAGAGAGGGAAATGCGGTCGGGGAAATAGGGAAAATAGGATAAAAAGGAGGCTGCGACCTCCAAAAATCCGAGAGACCCCAGGGGAATGCCCCATGGCCTCTCCCTTTATTCGAATAAAGTAAAGGGACTCCTCTGTCTCCTTTTTGGACATAAACCTCTGGTGTTGGTGGATTAATTTCTCTGACAGGCCTCTCTTTAAAATCACAGGCTGCACAAGAATTTCCCATCCCTTCCCCCCAAGTTTTTTTCCAAACGGATTAAAGTTTTTCCTACAGCTTGCAAGAAGCACTTTTAAGCTCTGCGCACCAGAAGTGCGACCACCCTCTTTCCCCGCCGTCAGTTAGCTTCCATCTCACGGGGTCTCGCCCTTCCCCTCTGTTTCTGACCTCGGAGTCGCCATGTTCAGCTTCGTCCCACCTCACTTTACTTTCCCTTTCTTCCTCGCTGACTTGAAAGAAAAGGTTGTCGGCTGCAGCGCGTGGAGTTTTCGGTTCGGCGCAGGCTGTGCCGGCCGCAGGGATGAACGGGGAGAGGAGGCCCGCCGGCCCTCCCGGCTCTGTGCAGGGTCTCGGCGACTTCAGATCATCTCGGCCACGCGGTCCCGGTTCCACGCTGCCTGCGGAGCCGGGACAGCTCACCCCTGGGGGGGAGGGAAAGGGCCGGCCCCGCACCGCCGCCGCACCGGGGGACGGGAGGACGGGGCCTGGCCCGGGCTTGGGGCCCTCCGCCTCCGGCCACCCCTCGGCCCTTGAGGCAGGAACCAGAGAAACATCCCCCAGCTCGGTTTTCTTAAATATGCGATTGCGGAGGCGTTACCAGCCCTCTCATTGGGTTAGCAACTTATCTATCAACCAAGTTTCAACCTACCACAGGTCCTCTACGAAGGGAAAAGCAGGTGGCAAAAGCAGGCTACATACAGGCTCCAGGCACATACTTCAATGGGGCAGCCTTTAAAACACTTCAGAAGAGGAACCAGATACTCTCAGGCCTTTCCCATCAATTCCCTGTCTGAAGCATGGCTTCTGCTCTGGTCCCTCCTGATCCTGCGGTGTTTATGCACCTCCTGAACTAATTTAATTTAGATTTACAGAGGGAGAACTGCGATGTCAGCTGTAGTCCACTTTTACAGACTAAAAACCAGACATTTAGAAACAGATTAATTTGTCTTTATTCACTCAAAACTCCTCAAATCTTGCATCTTCTGCAGTATAAAAGAAATAAAAATGTTTACTAACAAATCAAGTTACAACAAGCAGAACCTCAAGTGGATAGCTACAATAGAAAAATATGTACTATTTCCAGACATTGCCTACAAGTGAACAAACATTAGGATATTAAATATTCTTCCCCTAAAATTCCAAGTATCAAACTGATACCTCCATAAGGTTCAAGTCACTCAACCAAGAATCATCCCACAAATTAGACCAGTTCTCCTGTAGAAATGTGTGAGCCTGCTGATACACAGATCACAGCCCACCAGATCTGGAACAAGTGTTGGAAAAGACGTTCTTGGCTACATTCCTTGTAAAGGTGATGACACTACACAAGGAAGTAATTTTCCTGCACAAAAGAGACTGAACTCAACAGCAGAAGACTACAACATAATGCTTCCCCAGCTGAGTACTGATATCTAAAAGGAAGAAAAACATGTTCTACTGTATTTAAGTTTTAGATTAATTCAGATTAAATACATTTTAATGTATTTAAAAATGGAAAGAATATAACCAATATTCAGGGCATTCTTAACTAATTTTATGGGGTTGTTTCAAAACTCACAAGATCAAGAAGGTTTCAGACAACTCATGACAATGTTCTCTCCCGTCAGCTCTAAACAACAGAGTTACACACTTATTTGGGGGTGGGAGGACAAGAAGAACGTACTTCTTACATTCCCCATCCTCTCATCATTTATGAAAGTCACAAAACTAAAAGTTGACTTTTTTTCACACTACCAAATACACATTCAAACTCTCCCCCCAAAACAGGAAGCTTCTCACACACTGATAGTTTTCTTCAATGACTTGCACCCCTGAAGTTTTCAGAGACAATCCAAAGAAAGCATTAGCCATCTTGCTGCTGAATGAAAGGGTTTGGAATAGCTTCCATTCCATCCTGTGGACAAATCAGAACCACAGAAGTCCCTCTGCAAACCACAAGTCCCAGCTGACGTGTGTCTTCTGTTAATTTGAATTGATCATCTGGATCTAAAAAGCAGAGATCCACAGTTAGAACAGGAAAATAAGAAAAAGAAACCAAATTCCATCAACTTCAAAAGGCACAGACATGCATGTTCTTTCCTGGCATAACTGCTTTGTTTTATTAAACACATGAACTACACATGTGATGCAGCAGTGACATCTGATGTTTTCAAGACCTTACTGACTGTGAGCAATAAAGAACTTTGCTTTGTATGCAACAAAAAGCAGAACACATTTATTAAAGAATTCAAAGGCCCTTTAATTCATCTAACCAATAGTATACATGCAAGTGATTAAAAAAAGCTCTTGGTCCCATTTCAAATGTCATTATAGACAAACACTTGGGGATCAATGCCAATCAGAAAAGACCCTGACTTCTAAACGCACTAGGGAAGAGAGCACTGGTCCATTCCCAGACCAGGCCAAGCAGGGCTGGATCAGGACAGACAAACACTTACAAATCAGCCAGTTCTATCTCCCATGAGATATCTCTGTATTCAAAACAAAATTTAAAACACATTTTAAAACTCCCTTTTAAAGAGAAAATTCAAGAACACATTTTAAAACTCCCTTTTAAAGAGAAAATTCAAGAACACATTTTAAAACTCCCTTTTAAAGAGAAAATTCAAGAACACATTTTAAAACTCCCTTTTAAAGAGAAAATTCAAAGCTTCAGGTGTTTCCTTTTAAGCAGGTAAGAGAGTACTCTTCAAAAACACTGTCCTATCAAATGATACATTTTGTTTCAGAGAGGAGAAAGAAACACACTGCTTTATTCAAACTTTAGAGGATCGAAGTGGCCAATAAGATAACTACAGAGGAGCTGAAGCAAGGACTACCAAGGATGTTCTATCACAGAGAATGTGTTTAATCTAACTTCTGCTGTAGAATCATAGAATGGTTCGTATTGGAAGGGTCCTTTAAAGGTCATCTAGTACAGCCCCCCTGCAATAAGCAGGGACATCTTTAACTAGACCCAGTTGCTCGGAGTCCCATCTTTGAATGCTTCCAAGGATGGGGCACGTACTACCTCTCCAAGCAACTTGTCCCAGTGTTTTTATCACCCTCATTTTAAAAAAACCCCTCTTCCTTATTTCTAAATCGACCCTACTTCAGTTTAAACCCATTACCACTTGCCCTGTCACAACAGGGCCTGCTGAAGCATTCGTCCCCTGTCATTTTCTTTTATGTCCCTTTAAAGTACTGAAAGGCCACAATAACAACATCTCCTCAGAGCCCTCTCTTCTCCAGGTGAGCACCCCCAGCTCTCCCAGCCTGGCTCCAGAGAAGAGGGGCCCCAGCCCTGGGAGCATCTCCGTGGCCTTCTCTGGACTGGCTCCAGCAGCTCCACGTCCTCCTGATGTTCCCCAGGGCTGGGGCAGCTCTGCAGGTGGGGTCTCACCTGAGGGAGGTAGAGGAACAGAATCCCCTCCCTGGGGATGAATCCCCCATCCCTGCTAGGGATGCAGCCCAGGATACAGCTGGCTTTGTGAGCTGCAAGCACATATTGTCCAGCCTCTTATCCACCAGCATGTCTAAGTCTCAGGAGGGCTGCTCTCAATCTGTTCGTCCCCCAGCCTGCATTGATATGAGGGGTTGTCCCAAACCAGGAGCAGGACCTTGTACTTGGGTCTTGTTGAACCTCATGAGGTTCCTGTGGGCCCACTTCAAAAACTTGTCCAGGTTCCCCTGGATGGCCCCATCCTTCAGGTGTGTCACCTGCAGACTGAGGGTGAACTTGATCCCACTGTCTTTGCCACTGATGAACACTAAACAGTACTGGTCCCCACAGAGATCCCTGAGGGATGCCCCTTGTCATTGATGTTCATGAGGACATTAAGCCATTGACTGCTACACTCTGGATATGACCATCCGACCAATTCCACATTCACCAAACAGTCCACCCATCAAATCCATCTCTCTTCAATATAGAGAGAAGGATGTCATGGGGGACTGTGTCAAAGGCTTTACAGAAGTACAGATAAAAGACATCTGTAAGCCCTTTCCTTGTCCACTGATGGAGTCACTCCATCATAGAAGGCCACTGGGTTGGTCAGACAGGATTTTCCCTTGGTGAAGCTATGGTGGATGTCTCAAATCACCTCCCTGTCCTCCGTATGCCTTACCAGAGCTCCAAGGAAGATCTGTTCCATGATCTTCCTAGACACAAGAGGTGAGGCTGACAAGACAGTAGTTCCCAGGCTCCTTTCTACCCTTTTGAAAAATGGGTTCAATGTTTCCCTCTTTCCCATCACCTGACTGCAATCACTTTTTAAATATTTTAGAGTAGCTTGGGAACTACATCAGCCAATTCCCTCAGGACCCTCGGACGCATGTTGTCAGGTCCCATAGACCTGTCACCTTATCTCTCTCTTTACAACACCCAAGCATGCCGCAGTTTGGGTGATGTTAATCTGCAGTTTCTGCTTATTCACTCATACAGCTGTAAGATTTCTGTTAAGAAAACCACTCAGGGAGGGAAAGCTTTCCAAAGGCTGCATATTACTTACCTCGCATATACTCAATGGTACCGTCCAGCACAAGGTTCAGAAGAGGGTCAAATCCTTTCAAGACACCACTTGCTGTTGAAGACCACACGAAAAACAATGATTAGGACCAAAACAAGGTATACAGCAACACAAGACTGCACGAAAGGTACGTTCAGTTCTCCAGCTCTGTTCCCTCCTTCAGGCAAGACCAAGCAAATGAGACCAGAGATACTAAACAGTGTCCTCTTTATCAGTGGCAAGTACACAAAAGCTGGTCTACCTTGTGCCAATTAAAACTTACAGAATTTTCAATCAATTCTTCAAAATGTTCTTCAAGATACTGACATTTTTGCTTTCAGCCAATTTCAAGGGCATCTTAGGAATATTTCTGCATAACAAATTGGTACGAGACACACAAAGAAAAAAAAAGCAACCCCAAAATTAAATACATATCCTTAATGAAAGGTTATGGTTAAAAATGAAGCAAGACCACATTTTAAGTTCTTTCCTCAGAAACACCATCTTCCAGGTGTCCTCCTCACACATCATCTCTTTAGGCTAAGCACTGCCTCACAGGGAGGCACTGCAGATAGATCAGCACTTAGTCCTAATGCAGAACATGATTCCACAAGACTAGTCACTAAATATATAGTGAAATTACACAGAACGACTTCCCAGTTTGAAAAATACACATCAGTAAGGAGTCCAAGTAACTTCCAAACCCTTATAAGCATTAGGTCCCAGTAGAGTTTTAAAATGCAGCCCATGGTTAACTCAGACACACAAGTGCCAGCGGGTGGCACCAACCGCATTGGGATGTACCTTCCCAGCTGGGAAGGGATGGAGATGGAAAGGCATGGTGGAATATAAATTAAACCATGAACTCCGGGCGTGCTTACCATGTCAAGAGATGAAAGGCACGACAGCTGTATTAATTGTTACATCCATAAATGTTTCTTTGTTGCTTTAAGTGCACCCTTGCAATGCAAAAAATCCCCAGCCTTGAACAACGCTGTTCAAGACAACTAATAAAAGAAGAGATGCATAGATGAGCCATAAAGATAAAAGCGCACCCAGGAGACTAATGGAAAAGTTAAACGAGAAAAGTTTCACACCGGTAACTGCAACCACCAGTACGTAACAGCACCCGCTATTCCTAGCCTTCCCTTGAAGGAAAGCAGCGTGAGCAGGAAGGCAAAGCCGACAGGCACCGGCTGAGGGAAAACGCCAAAAAGCAGAAGTGCTTCGTGCTGCAGCCACGCGCCGGGCTCACCTTCCCGCCCGCCCTGGAACTTCACCCGGATGGTCTTGTCGATGTACTTGGAGAGGTCCAAGATGCTCTCCTTCTTCTTCTTCTCCTTATCCTACGGCAGAGCACAGACGGCCCAGTTAAAGCGCCCTCTCCGCGGCGACACAGCCCCGGAGCCCTCCTGCGGGATCCCGCGGCGGCGGAACGGGGGTACGCCACCCGCACCCGGCGCCGCGCGGCCACAGAGCCCAAACCACCCCTCCTCACCGCCATCTTCCCTGCGCCGCCACCACCGCCGCCGCCACTCGCCATTTCATTCGGCGCCGCCAGAAGTGACGTCGCGCCCCGGCAGAGCCCGTTGGCGGCTCGGGGCGGCGGGGCGGGACGTCCGGGGCGGGCTCTGGGTACCCGGTGCGGAAGGGTCCGGCCCGGCCCAGGTTGGAACAAAGCGGTGGTGGCGCGGCGGGCCCGGCATGGCGGCGCGGCCGGCCCTGCTCCGCCTCTGGCTGTTCCTGCATGTGCTGCCGCAGGTCAGTGGCTGTGCCGGGCTGCGCGGGCACCCTGGCTGAGGGCGGGGAGCGGCCCCAGGCGCAGCCGGGTACGGGCGGGCTGTGCGGCGTGTCCGTGCCCGCAGCCGCCTCCCGCAGGCGGGAGCGGCCCGGGCGCCCGGAGGTGCTGCAGCCGCCGGTGGGCCCCGCAGCAGGCCGTGGCCGAGCCGTGGCCGCAGGAAGGCAGCAGAACGCATCGGGGTGCCGGCCCTGCCCTCCGCGCTTTGGCAGTGTTGATATATCTGTGGGTTTGGAGTGGCTTGGGACTTTTTTCGTCTTTCCGTAGTAAACAACGTTTTCCTCGTTCTTAAAACCTCGGGTCACTGTGGGCCCAGCCCAACATCCTCGCCAGGCAGCCCCGAGAAGGGGAGCACAACCGAGCCCCCGGGCCGGATCCCCGCAGGGACGACTTCGGGCTTGTCCCGACTGACAGACTCCCTATGAGGAAGGATTTAGCAGAAAAGAAGGGATTTCTGCTGATCCTGACCCTGTAGTCTTTCTTGAGTCTTGTATTGTCGTTACTAAAACATTAATTAGTTTTGTGGGATACATTTCTAAGGGTGTGACGAGCTAGGCGTGTAATCCTGATACAGGAGAGAGTGGATTTCTAGCAATTGCATTGCATGGTACATAGTTTTTGCGTTTAAAGTTCGGTGTTTTGTGTTCTGAAAATTTTGAAATGTCATTTAATATGTCATTTAAACTTCTTGAGGCTTTATTAGGTAATTTGCAGCATACTATGTCTTCTTGAATATTATTGATGTAACATCTTAGCATGGCACTCTAATTTTTCCTTCTTCTCCATCTGTCTCCTTATTTATTCCTTGCCAGTAATCTTTAGTTACAGAGTGGTCAGGTCGCTAGCTAACTTTATTTCTGCATCATCTCCTTTTTTCATCCATCATCTTTTTCTGCATTATCTCTTCATTATGCCCTTGCATGCCCCGTGCATTTTGTCATCTCCACTGATGCTTCACAGGGACTGGTAAGCCCCACAAATTAATAAGATGCAAGAGCAAGCCAAAGACTGTCATAGAGTCAGTTTGATCCATCAGTTTGGAGAAGGTGAGCACATGGCAGTGCAGAAGGACAGCAGCTGAGATAGTCCACTGGTGGGCACTTGGAGGTCTTGCCTTCAGCTCCATGCATTGCAGCACATTCCTGTCTGTAAGCATATGGTATATTTGTACAGTGGAAGTGTTAATGTGCTTGAGTAAGCTTGGGCAGACTGGCCAGGGTGCTGAAACAGTCCTGCTGCTGCAGTGAAAAATTGATGTACTATGTGCTGCCAATATGTTTCTGTTAGCCAAGCTGGCTTTTTAAAAATCTGCTTGAATACCTCGTATTGTGCATTACTTCTGCATCTCTTGTGCTTGCACTTGTTGGGATGGTTTTGGGTAGCACATTCTCCTTAGTGTGAGGCAGAGAGGAGTACTCTGCTGCACTCATCCTGCTGTGGTACCCGCATGACTGATGGCTGGAGTTATTCTGGGGGGCAAAGTTAACAGCTGTTGTCAGGAGCTGCTGTGTGCATTTGCTGTGCACCAGCTGTACTCATTATCAATGCCTTACTCTTGCCTTAGTGGTCGTGAGCATATACCTTTGTCTCCCTCCTGGAAACAGGATAATAGAATTTTTTTGTTTGTTTTCCCTGGGGCAAGAGGAAGTAGTGTCCACATTTGCTTCTATATTCTGATTTAGGGAGAAGGATCAGCTTGGCTACTGAAGCATGGCTCTTCCAAATCTGGGTCCTCATCTGGGAACATTTAAGGAGGGGTGAGATCTTATAGATCCAAGTACAATCTGCACTTAGATCTTGCTTTGGTATTTGAGTTCTCACATTTCATTTAGCTTCCCTGGTATTGTTACCTCTCAGTTGTCCAGTAACAACAGCAGATACACATGAGCCTTTGACTAGTGACGAACATAGTAACATGATCTGCAGCGAGTTGGATCTAGCAGCGTTGGATCTAGCTCGCCTTCACTATAGCAGCTTTCAGCAGAATACATTGAATTGAGGTGATGGGTTTGTATTTTAAATCAGGGCACTCTATGATATGGGTCCAAAGTGATGCCTGAAAAGACTGTCTGAAATTCTGCATTAAGGTGGTGGCTGACAATTTAGTCTCCTGGAATTAATTGCATTATGAATATGTAGCTCTCTGCACTGTACAGTGTTTGTTGAAGGAGTGTTTTATTTGTGTGCAGCTTTGCTTCCTGCTATTGCTGGTCTCCAGATGGATCAGTGCAGTTCATGGGAAAGAATGACTCCAGCTCCTGGGAACTCTCACATGGTACCTACTGTAAAGAGTAGGATAGCTCATTCATTCCTTCTTCAAGGAGCACAGCTCCCAGTGTCTGTGAAATCTCTCTGAGATTTGGGTGACCAGGTTAGTTAATAAAGGTACTGAAAGTGGAAAAGGTGTATGGGACATCCAGGTGAGTGTGGGGCCAGAGATAGGGAGGAACAAACAAGACAGACGTTAGGTTGGCTCAGTCACTCACACTGACATTTCTTGATATACAGGTGAGCTGAATTCTTCATCTCCACCTTCTTCCATCATTTAACTTGCAAGTCCCACTGCTTGCTTCAGAACTACATTAATTCACCCAAAAAAACTTGCGCAGCAAAAAAACTGGGGAGTATTCTGCTCTTTTATGCATTAATCTGTGGAAGGCCCTGATGAAGTTCAGAGCCAACAAGTATGCCCTTCTGATACCACAAACATTAGATTAGCTCCTTTGCCTGTTAAACTCTGCCCTCAGATTTTACATTTCTGTTGTGTGAAAACATTTTCCGGTTTTGCACCTTTATAGAAAACACTTCCTTTTGTGTTAATTATACACTGTTGTGTGCTTTTTAAGCCATAGGATCAATAAGAAGCAAGTATTGTGATATACATTATTGTCACAGCAGCTGTTGTTTTTCTGTGTTTGAAAAAGGCTGGACTTGATATCCAAACACTTGAAAAAGAGCCTTTGGAGTTGTAGGAGCATTTTATAGGATCTGCACAGGAGATGATGTTTTCTCCTGGGTTAATCTAGGATATGAAGTGGTCTCTAGGAGTTAAGAATCATCATAAATGTTGCCACCATGCCAGTGCGTCAGCAGCACTGCTTTGAGCTTTTGTTGTCTCATACCTACTGACATGAATAAAAACAAAACTGAAAGCATCAAAGTGGATACGAGCAAACTTTTTGTGGCTGTTAACAGACTTCAGAACTATGTTTTGATTCTAAATGATAATAGCTTTGTAAAAATGTCTGTTAATCCACATTATCCACAGATTATATTCTTCACAGAGTTTCTAAAACTCTGTGTTCCCTCTTCTGCTTTTAGCCCTGTTCATATTGCCTTTAATTCCTCTCATGTTTGATTTTTATTTGGCTTTTGCCACACAAATCTACATAGCTTCAAAAATGTTTTGAGCACTTCACATTAGGAACCTTTTACTCCCTTAATATTTCTTTGAAGAACATCCATTAAATAGCTCAGAAAGCAAAATTTTGTAACTGTCTCCTGGGTGCCTTTTAGGAATTATTCCTGAGTTCTAGTAATGGTTATCTCCACAGAAATGTAGCAACACATCCTGTACTTACTTTCGTTTTAAAGGTGTGTGCCATATATCTTATAGATGTAAAACTTTTAACTGTACAATTTGGTTGTTTCCCAAATGCATAAAGCTGGTGAATTAGAGGAGTTAGCTCCTGCAAAACTGCCTGAAGATTTTGGAGAGAGTTTTACGTGTAATATTCAAAACTAAGATACTCCATGTTTTGTTTGCTTATCTAAGCCCAGTCAGACCATGTACAATAAGCAGGGAACATTCTTTTGTTCTTTTCTTTTGCGCGTGACTGTATTTGCATTTCTGTTGCTTGTTACTCTTGGAAGTCAAAGATAATAAGTACAGGTTACTTTTCTAAATTACTTGCTTCTCTTGAAAGTAGTTTAGGTGCTATGGTTGGATACCTGAGATATGAATTAACAAGTCCACTATGGCAAGGAGTTGGAGTTCTTGTTTCCTCACAGCATATGCACAACAGTGTCTCCCTTTCTCCACACATATCTTGGAAACTTGCACTGTGCTCAAGTGGCTTTAATCTGCACTGAGCTAATCAGTGTGACCTCCCATATCAGCATGCTTCAGGACAAATGTCATTGGTTCTAGAGGACTTAGTTAGCACTAATGTTATAAAAAAGGGAAAAAGTTGCTGTGTGAGTTAACAAAGACCATTTATATGCAGAAGAGCTAAATATAAAAATCTCTACCTCCTGTATATTTTTACAATTATGTTTCTTTACTGCTTTGCCGACATCTTGCAGCAGAATGCCGTCATTGCTTGTGGGCACACTGTGTGTGTTAAAGAGCAGTTTTACAATGCAGGTAGTAAAACACAGGCACAGGTTGTCAGAGAGGTGATGGGTACCCCGTCCCTGAAAGTGTTCAAGGCCAGGTTGAACAAGGCTTGGTCTACTTGAAGATTTCCTAGCCCATTGCCAGTGGTTTGGACAAGGTGCCCTTTAAAGGTGCCTTCCAACCCAAACCATTCTGTGATTCTTAAAAGTGTTCCAAAAACCGTATTTTTATCACAAGTGTCTCCTAGGGGTGCATGTGTAGTAGGGTTTGAAATAAAGAGGGAGAAATAAGAGTGGTGGATTCTTTTAATGGATTTTTGAACAAGCATGTTAAGATGTGACGTTGATTCCAGTCATCTTTAGCATCTTGTTCCTCGGCTATTACAGGAAGAAACAGATGTGTATTTGTAAGAGTGTAACTGCATAATTGGTATGTTTAGCTTATGAATGTTAAACTAGATGTTGACAAATTAGTCTATCACAACTTTCTAATTAGTAGCCGTGATGGTTAAGGATATGATGTTGTATTTCTCTCCAGAACAATGTTTCATCAATTCTGGTAGGCACAAAGTGATTTCCTTGGGGAAAGCTAAATCAGAGCAGTAGAGCAATTAAACATGTCTTCAGTCAATGACTTCAGTTTTGTTTGAGTGCTGGACAGGAGAAAGAGAGAAGGAAGAATGGAAAGGAAGGAGTTGGGTGTGTGGATAGAGAAGAGTATGACACAAAGGGGGATGGTAGAAAGATAAGATGGGGGAGGGGGCTTGTTTGTTTGGTTTGAGGGGCTTTTGGTTGGTTGGTTTTGGTTTTTTTGAACCTGTTGCTGGTTGTGAACTGATGGTCTGTCCTCATCCTGTGTCCTGGGGTCACTAATGAATGACAGTGTTCCACCAGAAACCAAATGTGTTACTAGTTCGGGTGAGAACCAGATCAATTATTGTACACATTTCAGATATTTTATGTATGTTTTTAAACAAACTTCAAGTGCTAAGTGCTAGTAAGGATTAGCGAGTGTCCTCAATAAAATGAAGAAACTTCCTGTTACAATAGGAAACAAGTGCTCTGGGAACACAAAGATGATAATAGGTAGAATCCAGTTACATTAACAGTGTTTGGTATTCCTAAGGACTGAATTTCCAAATCACTGGGCTGAAATAGTATTTTGAGACTGCTACATTTAATATGTGGTCAATTTTTTCCTGACTAAGAATAGCTTGTATGAAGCTAAAATACAGATATGATTTGCATTTGCTCTCAGCATCATCCTTTTATAATCTATTACCAGACAGCACTATTTGAACATTGAAGTTGCTCTGTAAGAGCACTGTGAGGCTCTAAAGCAGCAGCTGAAGATAGCAAGACTCTCCTTCAAAAAGAAGCATTGATCTGGATTTGTATAATTGAATTACATTTAAAAAGTTAGGTTTTGTCCTGTTTTCTGAGCATTTTGTTTTGTATCTTAATGTATTCTTACCTGAAGCATTAAAATCTTTTTGCAGCAGCTGGTCAGATCTTACTCTTAAATTGAATTCTTAATGTGTTGATGTTCAAACCTGACCAGATGGTCACAGAATGCATATGAGCAGCCTTTGCAGAGGTGCTGGTGTTCAGTATTTTATATAAAGGAAAGACTTCTTAACTTACTTTTTCAATGAGTGGAGATGGTGCCTGACAGTCCTCCCAAGACAGAACCTGCAATCCCAGTGTTGCTGCCCTGAGGAGCACAGAAGTGTCCTGTAGAACTTGATGGCTGATTGCTAAAGCGATGCTCTGGGTGCCTTCTCGTTCCAGTGAGGACAAGAGCCTCTTGTCAGAGAGAGAAGCGTTGCAAGGGACCTGTTTGCCACTTAGAAATGGCCAGGAGGATTTATTTCAGAGTCCTTAGAACAGTAAGAACAGATCTCAGTATATACTTTGTGTTTCTTCAACCATTTCCAAGATCAGGCAGGATTTACAATTATTTTGGCTTAGTTATTATGAGAATGAAGTCACCACTAATTAAAGAAAACCACCACTAGTGGTAAGGAAGTTGTGTGTACTTCCACTGTTGCTTTGTCTTCCTACTTTTCTGGTTCCCTGGGTAAACATCTACTACGACTTGGGGTACAACTGCATCGACTCCACAAAAGTACTTTATTTTGCAGGTTATGTATATACATACCTACATACATACATATATATGTATATATGTAGTCTTGTAGATGATTATGGTTCAGCTTTTGGGGTGGAAGATGAGGAATATACCTAGTACTCACAAAATTGTGTCACTATATGCAGGGAAGGGGAGGAGTAGACATTTAAAAGAACAGAGTTCATCATGAAGAATAAGATTTGTGAAAATGTCTGTGTTAAGGAAGTGTTTGCTAGTACCTACTTGTGATGACCAGTCACCCTATGCGAGCCCCCAGGTCTTTCAGTTTTGCTGAGAAATGGCCTGGTACGATCTGACAACCAAAATAACAAGGAAATTACTATGTTTGCTGTGTATATTTTTTTGCAGGGATGAGAAGCTGAAAATATTTGTGTTAAAATCAGCACATCTTGCAGTTAGATGTAGTGTGAGCAGTTCACTGAACAAGCAGGTTGCATAATGTGTATCAGAACTGACGTGTCTAAAACTGTGGATTTGCTGCATGTTGCTTGTTTATTTTTGCTGTGGTCCTTGTTCTCCTTCTCCACGTTACTACAGGATCTGGGTTCTGTTATCTCAGTTTCCAGGAGTTCTTCAGGAGAATTCTAACATGTACATGATGCAAAAGATAGCTAACCTCCTTATAAAAAGGAATGTGACATTCTATGGGTATGGAATATCTCTTTGTTTAATCATCTGCCTGGTTGTGACCCCTTCCATCCTCTTGGGCATCTATACGCTGGGTTAACATGGTGAGAAACAGAGAAGGCCTTGACACTCTGCACACTGTTCAGCAATAGCTAAAACATTAGTTTGTTATCAGCATTGTTTTGGGCACAAATCTAGAACACTGCACCATACCAGCTGCTCTGAAGAAAATTAACTCCATTCCAGCCAGACCCAGAGCAGGCCTTTTATTACAAATCTTAGATATGTAATCTTCACTACGTATATTGTTGCAGATATTGTGGGAGTTTTGACAACAGTGATGATTGATCATTGAAGCAGTGATAAGTAAATGCAGTAGGTAGACTTGGGAGTCTACATGTGCTACCTAGGACAGAAAAAGAGCTGCTGCTGCTGTGGGGTCTTGCAACATCTTCAGCAAAGGTATCCAGGATTGAGTTTTGGAGTCATGCATATCTAGAAGTGATCATTATTTCAGGCTGTACTTTCAGGAGTTGGTGTCTTATTCATAGAATCATGGAATGGTTTGACTGGAAAGAGACTTTAGAGATCATTTAGTTCCAGGTCCCTGACATGGGGTGGTCTAGGCCAGGCTGTTCAAAGCCACATCCAACCTGGCCTTGAACACTTCCAGGGATAGGGCAGCCCACTGCTCTGGTCAGCCTGAGCCAGGGCCTCCTCACCCTCCCTCCTCCCAGGGAACAATTCCTTCCCAATATCCCATCCATCCCTGCTCTCTGGCAGTGGGAAGCCATTCCCTGTGTCCTGTCCCTCCATCTCTTGTCCCCAGTCCCCCTCCAGCTCTCCTGGAGCCCCTTTAGGCCCTGCAAGGGGCTCTGAGCTCTCCCTGGATGCTTCTCTTCTCCAGGTGACCATTCCCAGCTCTCCCAGCCTGGCTGCAGAGCAGAGGGGCTCCAGCCCTGGGAGCATCTCCGTGGCCTCCTCTGGGCTGGCTCCAGCATCTCCATGTCCTCCTGATGTTGGGAGCCCCAGAGCTGAACACAGTACTCCAAGTCTCATATCTGTTCTGCATTAGTCCAGCTTCTTTTGCTTGCTCTGGTTATATACATATGTGCACCAGTCTAGGTGTGTTGTTTGAGGTTGGCTTTTTGTTTTGTTGGGGTTTTTTTCCTTTTCTTTAAACACATCCAATATGGTTTCATTTGATTCTTTGACCACTTGCGGTGTAGGAGGGACTCTGCCTAATGTATCTGAAGTCTTTCTTTGAAGCGTGATGGAAAGAATAACAAATTCCACTGTACTCCCTGCACAGGTGTAGAAATTTTGTAGACTCTTTTGTTTTGCTTTAAAAATACAAAGCAGGCCGGTCAACAGCAAGTTACTCCCATCACTTCTGATATTTTATGTAACCTAAAATTCTTGTGAAATTTTTGTTACATTTTCAGGTTTACTGTGAGTATGGGATGGTACATGTCCTTTCAGGGAAGGGGAGCAGCAGAGGAAAAGACTACTGTATTCTCTTCAACTCTCAGTGGGCCCATTTGCCACATGATCTCGGTAAAGCTGTAAGTACCTAGCTAACCAATGACAAAAGAATGTATAAAAAATGCCTTTGTTACAAGGAAACTTCTAATTTCTTACTTGGATTAGTAGAATTTGAAGCAACTGCTTTGTTTGCTCTGCTTAGAAAATATTTTATCTGTTAAGACCACTTTAGGCAGCGCTAGGATGGCAATATGAATTTCCAGGCATTGTGCAGAGGTAATGACTATCGCTGTTCAAAACAAAAATTTTCCTTTTCAGTGATGTGATCAATGAAATTAAAATGGCACATACCTGGGCTTGCAAAGGAGTTTTTATATGTCAGCATGATACAAGAAGATACCATATGGTTTTTCTTATGTACTGAACTGTGGCCTTAAGTGCTTTCTCAGTGTCAAGTGCAAGATTAAGTAGTCATAAACTGTGTCAAACTTTTGCTACATTATCCAAAGCTGTATAAGCTGATAATTGAATAAATTCTTCACTCTTTTCTGTGAGAAAAAGTTACTGTCACTGAATGATGAAATCGGCAAATGCACTTTGAATGAACTACTAATAGGGGAAGATGTAGTTGACACTCAGTTTATTTTATTCAGCCAGTTGAGTGCCCCACAGAATTACCAGAGTTCCTTACCAATGTATAGGCAAGTCTCAGTTACTTCTGGTGGGTTTATTGCAAGTGCAGACTAGTCCCTAGATACATCAATAGTTGCCTTTGCCTTGTATAGACTGAGCTGATGCTCTTGTGCTTGCCCTGACTGTGTAATGTGAATCAGCACATGCATGATCGACTGTAGTATTATGAGAGTTGGGGACTGTACTGTAGACATCTTGTTTAAATCAGTCTCATAAAAATTCACTAGAGTCATATCTCAGTAGCTCTTCAGGAGCCAATATAGTCCAGAATAGCTTGCACAGACACTTGGGTAGTGTATGCTATATCCCTTGCCTATCCCTGTCTCCTTCCTTGGTTCTTTCCTGCTTTTCTCTTCTTTCACATTCTCCTTCCTCCTCCTTCATCACTCCAGCAGTACGGTTCATTAACTGAGGCAATGCAGTGCACCACTCTGAGCTCACTCTGCATTTGTGTTGTGCTCTGACAGAGGGATAAGCTTACCGGAAACTTGGATAACCAGGAAGTGTGGGTAGGAGCACTTCACTGTCTCTAGAGGTCAGGTTGGAGACAGCAGTTTCTTGAATAAGGTTGGAATTACTGACAGCCTGACACTTCCCTTTCCCTCCTAAAACAGTAGAGTCCATTACACAGTTATGGTATATCATGTACCTGTGGATTTCTAATACAAACGGTTCCATGTGTCATTTTTTCAGGTTAAAACTTTAGCTTGACTCTTCTCAAATCTAACAGCTCACCTCAGCAAGGGCTGAGACCTGCTTCTCTTAGCACAGCTTGGTTGTTTGGTAGATAATTGCAGTTTTCAGGTAACTTGCAAATAGAACTGGGCAGAGATGCTGGTGGTTGTTTAGAATTTTCAAGGAACACTTTGTGCCAGTGTTATTTCTAAAACCTTGAATTGTCTTTGGGATGTTCCTGTTGAAACACACCAGATTAGATGTCTTAGGGTCTGAGGAAGGCCGAAACTAAGGAATTGGGGCTTGCAATATCTCTGGATCGCAAGTGGTGAGAGAAGTAGCTTAGAATCCAGTACTCAAGTACTTGGGATGCAAAATCTCAGCTCACTGTGCACAGTAGGTTTCAACATGGAAGTTTATTTTTATTGCCTATGGTTTTGTACTTCTCCCCAGCTTGTGTTTTGGTTTTGGCTGTTCATACCCTCCATCGTCCCAGCCTGCCACTCTGCCACCCCAGCAAAAATAAAACTTTGCTGTACTCCTCCCACATCCTGACTGTGTGCATCAGAACAGCAACAATGCTGAAGAAAATAAATGCAAGTGGAGGTCATATCCCAAATTTTATTACCAGCAGAATTCTGTACAATAAGGTGAAGCAAGGCAGGACCCTACATAATAGAGAAGGCAGCACTCTTTCAGCTTTCATGTTGCTCTGAGAATACCACTCCATTGCTGGAAAGTTTTAAATTACTCTTTCGAGACTCTGGCTTCTGCTCTTGACTTCTGTCATTTTATGTTATATATATGTATTTAACTAATTTCTTTTTTTCAGTCACTCTTGCAACTGCAGGACCAGACAGCATCTGTTTTGTGTTCTCCTTCTGATGTACCTGATGGGGGATTTAATAATCAAATCCCCATGGTGATGCGAGGAAATTGCACCTTCTATGAGAAAGTGAGGCTTGCTCAGATAAATGGGGCTCGTGGGCTGCTGATTGTTAGTAGAGAGAGACTGGTAAGTCGCTTTTTATCTTTCTATGCTGCTGATACTCCTCTGATGATAGATACTGTCTTGTCTTTGGTGCACATTGCTGGTATTTGATGTTCCTCTTTAAAATAAATAATGCATGTGTGTTCCTGCATGTACATACGTTGCATAGTTATGTGTGGAAATCATACATCAGAAGGAAGAATGAATGAAACGAGGCACTTATTTAAGTAGGAAGAGTCTGCACAGAGCTCATGTGACGTTCAAGTTAAGGGCTCAGAATTACCCTTATTCCAAATGAAATAACGGAGTCGAAGGATGAGGTTGGTTTGTGACTCCATCATACTACCGCACTGAATGTAGTGCTCTAGATTCAGCTGGAGCATCAACAGCATGTATTTTGTAAAATTAGTAGTTTTGAAAATAAAATTAGTAGGTTTGAGTCCTGGTCAATACTAGAGGCACACATCAGCCAATAAACCCGTGACCCTGATGTGCAAAAAATATTGCTTGAAATTTGGTTGCTGCATTTTGCTGTTAGAGTCTTTTGTTTTACTGGGAACAGGCATATATTTTGACTTCTGAGTGTTTGCTGTCATTAAGTTCCCTTCTAGGATATTTTTCAAATTAGCAGGAACAGAACTTGCAACTTTAACCCTTTTGAAGGAGTAGAAATATTTGCAGAAATAAATATATTCTTACCTGGTCTGAACTGTCTTTCAGGTTCCTCCTGGAGGTAATAGAAGTCAGTATGAAGAGATTGATATTCCTGTGGCTCTGCTTAGCTATACTGATATGTTAGATATTGGCAAGGTAAACTCGATATTAAAAGCTCTCATTTATGTTATCTCATGTAAATGAGTCACTGCTCAACAGTATTAAGTCCACCTTAAGAGCTTTGAATATGTAGAGAGTGTACTCATGAAAATTGCGTTACTGTGTTTTGGAAAAAAAATCAAATCTCTTGGGAGGTTGTTTCTCATCTTTGGAATAAAATCAAGCACAGCCTGGTGCTGAAAATAAATATTACTAATAGAAGAGCCAATAGATGGCACTTAAGTGTTTCTAATAAAGCCTGATTCTGAGGTTGCTTAGTGAAAATTAAATAAGTGAACCTTTGCTTAAGGAGGTGTTTTGGACATCCTTCGTAACTTGCATTTACCTCCACAGAGTTTTGGCAGCTCAGTGAAAGGAGCAATGTATGCACCAAATGAGCCTGTGCTGGATTACAACATGGTGATTATCTTTGTCATGGCTGTGGGGACTGTTGCAATTGGAGGCTACTGGGCAGGAAGCAGAGATGTGAAAAAGTGAGTAACTGAATGCAGTATAGCAGTTTTCCTGTATTTTTCACAGAAAAAAAAGTAGATGGTGTTTATGTAAGGATCACCTGGCAGCTCTGCTAGTGAGGTTAGGAGACTGTGTAGCCAGAATGGGAAAATGCTGATGTGATGTTTGAAAGGCCCTGAGCCTTGCATTGGTTTGGTCACTGTAGGAAATCATTAGAGTATAAATAGCATGTAGAGTATTTTAGTATTTGCCATGTCAAAAGTCAAAACATTTGAAAAGTTCAGAAAGAAAATTATTAAGTAATAGGCTTCCTGTTTGGAGTTTTGCAAAAATTCGCCACAAAAATAACTTTGTAAAAAAAAAAAAAATTGCTTTTAGTGGTATAGGGTGAACCAAATTGATTGGATGGCTAACATGTGCTATGTTTGTTATCAATTTTTTAATGAAATTTTATGGTTACTTTTTGCCAGCAAGTGGGGTTGGAAGAAGGAGGTCATTGTGCCACACTTATTTCTAACAATGATTTTGTATATGCAACCTTATTTAGGGATTTCTTCTGAAGTCAACAAATTATTCTGTGGTAGTTTTCAGGATTCAGTTGAGGTTTTAGTGAATGAAATAGTGCTCTAGATAAGTTAATGCAGCAGTTACTGGTTTATTCATTGTGTTATAGCTGATGTTCATACATTCATGGAAAATGTGGTGTTCCCTGACTCGAGTGGGAATCAAAGCAGGCACTGGTGTTGTGACATTTTCAACCCCTTGTGTTTTTCGCTGAAGATTCAGCCTCCTTGTGTATCTTGTTGCAGAAGGAATGAACTGATGGTAGCCATGTTACTCTTTCAGGAGGTACATGAAGCACAAGCGTGATGATGGGGCAGAGAAACATGATGATGAAACAGTGGATGTGACTCCCATAATGATCTGTGTGTTTGTAGTGATGTGCTGCTCAATGCTCGTCCTCCTTTATTTCTTCTATGACCACTTAGGTACTCTTAAGGTTGTATTTATATTGATACATCTTCAATATCACAAGGCTGCCATTGTTTAAAGAACATTTTATTGTGAAAATAATAATGAAACATCTCTCTTCTGTCATGTGTCTTCATCACAATATGATTTAAAATACTGTAAGAAAACTCACTGAGTAGATTTCTAATCCTTCTTTTTGTGAGGTTGGTCATAAAGCTTCTTTCAACCATTAAAGCCTATTAAGTAGGTACAGACTTAGTATCTTCCACTTTTTATTCTTGTTGAAGGTGTTCTCAGACCTATTATTTTCTCTCTATTATTGTTTAATTTGAAGTCAAGATCAAGGTTCAGGTTTTTTATCTTTATAAAGATGATAATTTTCTATTGATCACTCATCAGATTGACAAAAAGACATGAGAGCCTAATGCATTGGAACTTCCATCTTCATATTTCTGAGGAAGTAGTGAAACATGCATCCCATCTGTATTAATTCATTTTGCTACTTAGTGATTTTAATGTTCCCTTATAATGCTCCTGTATACTCATAAAGAGAAGATAAATGCTTCACCATAGGTTGCCTTTGAGACTTATGACATACTTTAGGAAGATTAGGATAGAGGTTTTGATTTGTTGAAGGTAGGTATTGCATAAAGTACATCTGAGTAAAAGGAGCTAGAATTAGATACTTAAAGAGCATGAATCTAATCAATCATTTGAAGTCTCTGAATTTACCTTTCAGTGTTGAAATGTAAGCCTTATTTCTTATTTAGTCTTATAGACTGTCTGTTCTTTATTCAGCCAGGATATAAAAAAAAGCATCTCTTGCCTTATCGTACTTTGACTTAATACTTTTTTTCCCTCAGTCTATGTTATAATAGGAATATTCTGCCTGGCTGCCTCGATTGGTCTTTACAGTTGTCTGTCTCCCTTTGTAAGAAGATTCCCCTTGGGAAAGTGTAGGTATGTGGCAACTTTCAAAATTTTAATAGGGAAACTTAGGTTTTTATACTGTTGGGTAGGTGTGGGGTTTAAAAAGTGGCTTCGTGCTTCAAAATGTTATAAAGGAAGAAGGTATCTACATAGAAAACTGTAGCTTTGGTGTGTTTCTTTTTCAGAATCCCAGACAACAACTTGCCTTATTTTCACAAGCGTCCCCAGGTCCAGATGTTGCTCTTGGCAGTATTTTGTATCTCTGTCAGCGTAGTCTGGGGAATCTTCCGAAATGAAGATCAGTAAGTGTGTATTTTAGTTTCTGTGCTAATACGCTTTATAATATAAGTAGCTGACATCCATAGACGTCTACATGTATCCAGAATTTAGGACTGACAGGAAAAAAAGTAGAGACAGGCAGAAATTCATAGTTGTTCCTTATGTACTTCATCTTTTTCTTATTCGTTTAAATTACAGAAAACTGTCTCTTGTTAAGTTTGAATTTCTCTGAGTCCCAGTCAGTATTCTGATCTCTTTGACTTAAGACAGCTTTTCAGAAGTGGTATGGAAAGCTGGACACAAGTTGTCTAACTTATTTCTTCATGAGAATAAGAACTGGTAAGATTGTCAGATCTTTAGTTTCTCTCAACTTTCTTGTATGAGTCAGTAATTTCTCTATGCCCAGTGTTGCTGTGGTACCTAACTGTAGCGTGTTCTTACCACTTTTGTTAGAGGTGGATCTTTTATGGAGTGTTGTGTTTTGGTTTTTGTTTGGGGTTTTTTACCTCTTACCTCACTCTCAGATATTCCAATTTCCCCATGTGTACAGGATGTGTTCATCTTCTTGGTACATCTGTCAGGGGCTCGGTATTGGAACTGAAATGCTGGCTTGTGTTTCTGGTGATGATAGCAGAGTTGTCTGACTCGTGATTTGAATGCATGTTACTGCTTTTGTGGGGTCTGTGTTCTGTGTGGATCATTCAATGACAGAACTCAAATCCAGGAATCATCAACTCTGAAACACCTTTTAGAGATATAAGTGTCAGACTGAGGAGTACAGAATATAGTACAGTATCGAGATGTTCCAACCTGCGATATGTAGGACTAGGAAATCAATTTTCTGCCTCAGAGCTGGAGTGGGCCTGAGTGTCTCCTGCACAATGCTCCACCAGCAAGTGCACAGGTATTGATCCAACAGCATCATCTCTCATTGCACCTAGACCCTAGCAATTTTTGGGAGACCTTAGTATTGTTTATCTCAGATCCTACTTCTCCTTGACCCTAGCAATTGAGAGTAAAGCAAAGACCACTTCTATACTCAGCTTGCAAAACACAATTGAAAAACAGGCCCAGCTGTAAACTTGCCTCAGCACACAAGGGTGCACACCTAGACACAGGACAAAGGACCCCAGCACTTCCCGTTTTGGTATTCACTGACCTCATTCAGCCAGTTTTCAGTCTACCTCAGTGCTCATTCAGCTTGTACTTCATCAGTTTCTCTGTGAGGACTTTATGGAAGATTGTCAATGGAAAGCCTTACTGAAGTCTGTATAGACACTATCACACTGTTCTTCCCTCATCTCCCAGGCACTTCTTTGTGGAAGGTTGTCAGGTTGATGAAGAACAACTTCCAGTTTGCAAATTCACACTGACCACAATGTTGATTTCGAGCAAGTACTTTGAATAAAGAGGGTTTTTTTATCCTAAGCAGGTCCTTAGTAAGGACAAGGCTTGGTCTCCTTTTCCTGCTATTTCCTGCAAAAATGTTACTCTCCTCTTTTTAAGGTGGGCCTGGGTTCTGCAAGATGCTTTAGGAATTGCTTTCTGTCTTTACATGTTGAAAACAATTCGCCTGCCTACATTTAAGGTATGAAAGTTGAACAGGTGTAAAGAGAAGATGTTTGCATATATGTGTTTGAGCAGAGGAGTCACTTATAATAGAGTATATTGCTGTGGAAATGCATTTCCATTCATGTGTAGCGTGGGAAAAAGGGATGCAATGACTATAATGTAGACCAATAAGTCTACAGTCATGTGATTGTTCTGTAGATTCTGTAGAGTGTTGACTAGTAAATCACACACCACCCGTTTATTTATGGGTTTGGTGTTTGGGTTTTTTTGTTGGGGGTTTTTTGTTTTTGTTTTGATTGGTTTGGGTTGGTTTGCTTTCAAATTGACATACAATTAATGCATCAGTCTAGTGTTTTTTTCAAATCTTTCTGAACTCAGTCAGTATCCTAAGACAAAAATCTATATTAGTCATTTAGTTGCCCCTTAATCAGCTCTTTGAACTCTTGTTTCAAATTATCTTCACCTCTAAGTTTGTAGACTGACAGTATATGGGTGTACAGTGTTTCAAGCTATGCCTGGCGTCCTCCAGTGCAGAGCTTCTTCATATTTCCCAGCAAACTGAAATGGTACCATTTCCAGATTTACATGATAAAGAATTCTGGGCACTAGCATATAATTTTGACTTTAATAATTACTTTCTTTTATATGGTGCATGCAAGACCCTATTCCTCCATCTAAAATATTTAGGAATTAAGAAAAATACATGGATGACTTGTTTTAGTCTTTGTTAGCTTTTTCTTTCACCTTCTAATTATTAATTCTTTACTGTTTGCTAATGCGTAGTGTGTAAATACCAAATATCTTGTCTCTTCCTTCAGGGTTGTACCTTACTCCTCCTGGTTCTTTTTGTGTATGATGTATTCTTTGTATTTATCACACCTTTTCTAACAAAGGTAAGTAAAGTGCTTCTCTATTGTCTGCTGCCCACAGAGCAAAGTGTAATGACTTCTTTCTCTGTGTGTCCCTCTAAATGATCCCAGAGCTGCTGAGTGAAGTGCTGATTTACAATTTTCCTGGTTTTTTTTTAGACTGGGGAAAGTATAATGGTGGAGGTGGCTGCAGGCCCATCTGATTCTGCCACTCACGAAAAGGTACTGCATGTAGTCTGAAAATCTGGCACTAACTTTTAGAGTTCTCTAAGATTCAAGACCTCAGAGCTGAAATGGAGATGCCAGTCTGAAAAGAACTTAATGTGGGAATAAGTGCTCCTGAATGTTTATTCTGGAGGGGCAGAACAGACTTGTAGTGGTTCATCACACCAGCTTTGGTTTTCCTTTATGTTTTTTTGACAGGGTTTCAATATAAGAAAGCTGGTTAGCTCAGCTTCACAAAAGCATGACCGCATCTGTAAATATTAACTTACTGCTAATTAAGCATAAGCATCTTTTCCTAAAGAGATAAAACATATAATTGGTCTGTCTCTTCCCCCTCCTTCCCTTTTTTGACATTTGCTTCAATAAAAGCTGAGGCTGTAGGTAAAGGAGAGAAACACAAATTGGAGACAGAAGAAAACAGAAGTCAGTGTTCAGTGGGTTTGCACCGTTGGACAGCAGCCAATTGCATGAACACCTTACAAGATGTGGCTGACTCAGGGAGGAAAGTATGTGAGATGTAGGAGACAGATACAGTAAGCAAAACCGAAAAATTAATCTGTAGGAAAACCTGTTTTTTAAATTTAAGGAATAATTGGATCTATTTCAGCAATGAATGTAATAGTGTCACATAGGAAAATAGCAAAGAAAATAGTTGTTTGCAGGACATGGATCAATCCATACAGTCCATACTAATTTCTTTGCCTTCTTTTGTTCTTCTCTCCTGTACCCCTTTAGTATCCCTTTGGATTCAACTTTATGCACAGAATAAATTGTATAAAACAGTAATGAAAGTATAAGTAGATAAAATTATTTTGGCACTGATATAAGAAAAGAAAAAAGAAAATAAAGTTTCTTTAATGTACTATAATAAAGAGAATACAGGTTTGCAATGGACTGTGGCATACTGTGCCTCAGTATTGCAAATTATGTAATAAATAGGAGCACTAGGGGTGGGGAAGAGTCTTAGAAGTGATTTGAAAAGTGACTTTTTAAAATTATTTATGTCTTGCTCTTTTCAGACTTTTATTGCACCCAGGTAAATGAACTGTATAAATTGTTATTTCTTATGCGTGTAGCAGCTTACCTAAATTTTTTACATACCTGCAGTTAAAGCAGAGTTGATACCTGATTGTATGTGAGGACTTTGAAATTTACATAGTATTTAGAAAGTATTTCATCGCTCCCATCTTAAATGCATTTTATTAGTTGTCAGTAGTATCGTATGTAATGAATGTATAGAAAGATACATTTGCTGTATTTGACGTCTACAGTTTGAGTACAACAGGAACAAGTTCTGGTAGGTAGTGTCACTATGCTTTTCATCAAACGTGTCTCTCTCATTTCAAGCTCCCAATGGTCCTGAAGGTTCCACGACTGAATTCCTCACCATTGGCTCTATGTGACAGGCCTTTTTCTCTCCTAGGATTTGGAGACATTTTAGTTCCAGGTATTGTTTAGCATGTTAAGAATTCTACTTGTTGTATTGTCATATTAGTTTATTCCTCTTCTACTTCTGCTTCAAGTGGTAGGTTTGATTTGACTACTATAAACCTGATAAATTTTTAAGTATAGGGTTTTTTTGTGCACTATTCACCTTTTCAACAAGAAAAATGCACATTAATCTTATGATTCAGTTTCACATGCAGTGATGTCAAGAAATGTAGAGAAATTGCAGGAGTTGATTTAGCAACTGATTCTATACTATAAAGCATCTTTAATAATGTGGTGATAGAGGAAGTTATTTGTCCATTTGCACATGGTTTAAGTACAGATGCCTGACCACTCAAAACTTCCTAATTTTGTTAGTCACACTACATCCAGTATTTCTACCACACCTTCTCTCAAATTTGATTTTAGATAGTATGTAGAAGTATCCCTGGCATCACTGCAGGTGAAAAAATTATTCACCTTCTGGCTTTCAGTTTTCTTCTGAGAAATCATTTGTTTTACTTTCTTGTATTTTGGGAAATATGAACTCTGTCATCCCCGTTAGTGTCCCCTCCTCCCCGCAGCCTGCAACAGTCATAGTCATTAACCATAAAATTCTACTGTCTTCAATAGCAGCTGGAAGGGCTGAACTCACTCTTGCTCTTGTTGTGTACACTATTTTTACAAATGTTTAGTAGGGATGGGATGATATTTTTATCTGTGATCTGCATGTTTGTAGCTGTTTATTTTACTTTTGGAGTGCTTCTGATACATGGGGCTTGTGCCATCAGATAACTGGTTTGTAAATTGTGCAGCCTCCTGGATGTGTTGTCATGGTGCTAAAACACAGTGTGCCAGGGAAGTTTGGGGGGGAGGAAAAATTCTTGAAAGTCTCTAGCTGGTTTGATGGGTTTTTTTTTATGATATAGTGCGTGACTAGGTTGAAAGCTTGTTGTAACTGTTCTTTCCTTTCCTAGGCTTACTGGTAGCCTATTGCCATAGATTTGATATTCAGGTGCAGTCATCCAGAGTCTATTTTGTAGCCTGCACAATAGGTATGTACCACAGTGCCACCTGAACACAAGACCTACAGGAGTGGCTCCTTCTAAAAGCGTGTCATCAGTCTTACATGGCATAGTTTGGGGTTTTTATCCTGTTCCTCCTCTTATTATTAAACAGAAATACTTAGCAAAGTGCTTTCAAGGCTAGATCTTCGTCACCAAACTAGCTGATGTTGCTTTTCTGAGCTGTCTTGTCTGCCTTACGTAAGGGGAGCTGCTTCTTACCGTAGCTGCCAAGGGTCTCACTCTACCCCTTGTAGCTGCACTATCTTTACATGTGCTCAGCTACTCATTCTGGTTTCTGGATTCATAAAGCTTTGAATTTATTGTGCATGAGAATTCAGGTTCAGGGATATCATCCTTTGACTTTGTTCTTAACTTCTTGTGTATTCTAAAAATCCATGACCTGTGATGCAGGGAATTTTATTATGATGACTATAACGCCTCTAGATAAGTTTTCTTCTTTAGTTTGTAAAATCCACAGAGTTACATACCATGAACTTAAATACTACTGAGGAATAGGATCTGACAGATTCCTGTTGTCTTTCTTACGATGTACTTCTGCTAGCAAAGACTTCCAATGCTTGCAGTAAATTTCATGAGAAATTTTCTTCAACAACTTCTTTAGAAATTATTTTGCAAAAATACCTAGGTTCGTGGACACTTCTAGCAGGGGTAGAGAGATGCTTTTATTTCGATGTTCCAAATCATTTTCCCTCCTATGTACTTAAACAAAATTGCTGTCTTATCTGGTACTTTCAAAATGTGTTTGCAGAAATAGGAAAACGTTGTATTGATAAAGAGTCAACAGTGTGCTATTGCAGCACTGAGAATAAGCCACGTACAGGCCTGAGTTAGCAAGATGGAGTCAGCAGTTATGAGAGGAGCGATTATTCCTCTCAATTTGTCACTTAAGACTGAGTGTTAACCAGGATCCCTGGTGCCAGACAGACATTGACATACTGGAGTAAATCCAGTGGAGACTGTCAGGATGGCAGAGGACTGGAGCACAGGGTTGTAAAAGAAGAGAAGGCAAAGAGGAGATTCTGTTGCTGTCCACAGCTACCAAATGGGAGACTGCAGAGAGGACAGAGAGACTTTTCTTACAGGTGTGCACATAAGATGTGAGGCAATGGACTTAAACTACAATAAGAAACAATAAGAAATATTTTAACTAGATATAAGGAACTCTCAATAATAACAGAATATGCCCCCCGAAAAAAGCATTTTCAAGACCTGTAAAGAGTTGTTGAGTATTCTAATCACAGGCCTCTGAGATCATCAAGTCCAGCCGTTAACCCAGCACTGCCAAGCCCACAATTAACCATGTCCCCAGATGCCACATCCACACATCTTTTAAATCCCTGCAGGGATAGGGACTCCACCACTGCTCTGGGCAGCTGTGCCAGGACTGGAAAACCCTTCTGGGGAGGAAGCTCTGCCTAATATCCAATCTAAACCTCCCCTGGCAGAGCTTGAGGCCATTTCCTCTCGTCCTGTCCCTTGTTCCCTGGGAGCCCACCTGGCTGTACCCTCCTGTCAGGAAGTTGCGGAGAGTGAGAAGGTCCCTCCTGAGCCTCCTTTTCTCCAGGCTGAGCCCTCCCAGCTCCTTCAGCTACTTCTCTCAGCCTTGTGCTCCAGCACTTTCCCCAGCTCCATTCCCTTCTCTGGACATGCTCCAGCCCCTCAATGTCTTTCTTCACCGTCTGAAGAAAAATCAGTTGGATTAACTTCATTGTCTTGAAAATGTAATTTAAAATAATTACATTGTGAGAGCCAAGCTGCTTCTGTTCTACTAAATAAATTTTTCTACATTTTTGCAGAAATAGAAAGTAATAAAAACGTATAACCTAGAGCAGGCTGGCTTTTATTTTTTAAGCTGTGTGGCAGGATAGTAAGGAACAGCCAAAGCCAACCCAAACAAGAAGCACATTATAATGGTCAAAATATTTGTCTGTATCTGCTGAATTCATAAATATAATATGGGGCCCAATATTGCATATATTTATTTTGCTTAAGGTAATTATTTAATTGCACAGTATGGACTAGGCCGATCACACTACTTTCACATGTTATTATCAACAGAAAAACTGTAGTATTCCAGGTTTACATGGTGTAAATAATGCTTCTCTCTAAAGAGGACTGAAAAACTTCTGGAGATGTTTTACATATTACTTGAAAAAAGTTCCAGTGAGAATGCTCCTTTAGGTAATTATAGAGTTGTGCTTGAGCAAAGCTGTATCTGAATAACTGTCTTTTGATGGGTTTGTTTTTTTCCAGCATATGGCATAGGCCTTCTTGTGACCTTTGTTGCCTTGGCACTGATGCAGATGGGCCAGCCTGCTCTCCTCTACCTAGTGCCCTGTACTCTGCTCACCAGCTTCGCAGTGGCCCTTTGGAGGAGGGAGCTTGCCATGTTCTGGACGGGCAGCGGCTTTGCGGTGAATACCAGTTTGATATGAGTGTCTTCAGGAAATACTAATATTATAAAAACCTAACTAGAGTTAAAGTTGAGTAAAATATTGCAGTATTATCACACAAACACAAAGATTTTGGGTTTGCTTGATTGTTTGCTTTTTTACATACTTTTTTTTGCCTCAGTGAGGTTTTCTGGTTTTTGCAATGTTTATGGCCATTTAAATCAGACTAGTGAAAAGTAGAGTAGACCTCGTCTATCCTTGATTCTGCCAAATTGTTACTCACTTGATCTCTCTTGGAAGTATCAGTAGTCGTAAAAGGTTACAATATTATATAAAATGTGGAGTTTAGTACTACATAAAATATACCCTTAAAATATTTTCTTCATATTTTTTCATAGCTTACTGTTTATGAAGGTGGAAATGTAGTTCAGTATAGTAAATTATCACTTTGTTTCACTGTGCTGAAAGTGAAATTAACTTGTTTCAAAAAGGAATATTTTCTATTGTAATGCATTATTTTAGTTTTTGAATACTTACTAGAAGGCCAAATCTATCAAGCTAGAGGTTCCCCCAGTGATTTGTATTTTATCATTCAACTATTTGTGATAGCCTTCACAAGTTTCCACTAGAGAAATGAATTTAATCGTTAGAGAAATTTTTGAGATCATCTGAAATGTTACGTAAAAGTTGCCAGTTCTTGTACACTGATAGGAAAGGGGCAGAACTGGACAGTGGCCAAGGACCAAGTGCCTGTTGCTGCCTTATCAGCAGAGCACATCTGAAACTGGTGAGGAACAATCACTCAGAAAGCAAACACTTTTCTGGAAGGAAAAATTCCCCTGGTGTCCTATAAAACATAAAGAAAGGATAACTGTATGCATCTGGCCACTACTGGAGAATGATAACAGAGATGATGGACCTTTAATCTTCATCTCGTATGACCATTACCTCGGATAACTGGACACAATAGTTCTTGTTTTCCATCATTCTGACTGTGATCTTCCATTTACAGAAAGACCTACCTCAGCCTCCCGTGGTGATAGCTCCTGTCAACTGCCCTCAGCTTCCCAAAAACAGCAGTGTACTAGCCTCTCAACAAGACACAGAGCAAATGACCAATCCCACCCTCCACGTGAAGGAGCTGCACGGCTCTGCCTCGACTGAAGAGGAGCTGGCTGATGCCAGTGCAAAGACAGACCAGTCAGAAATCTCAATTGCCCAGAGTGAGGAAGCAACTGCTCAGAATAAGGATGACCTTGAAAGCAAATGCCTAAATGCAGAACAAAACCAGCTGGAATAAGTGATGTGATAAGAACTCTTTACTTTCCCTCACAAACATATCTATATAAAACCAGTATGTATTTAGGACTGGTTTAGTAGGGTTTGCTTTCATTGAAGAACCTCACTGGGAGTCTGATCATCAAATCCAGCAAGGAATGTTCTGTCTTCAGCTTTGGTACAGCTGTACACTTCAAACGTATTTCTGAAATATGGTGCTCTCCAGGAGTTCTGATGTGTGGGTTTCAATGATCACTGTTAGTGAATGCCTTTGACTATTTGTTCCATTTGCATTATAGCGAGGTAGCATTAAGAGTCTTTATTTACTCAGTACTCTGTGCTTGTGTGGCTGTTTTGCTGCTTTACCATGGTGTAGGTTATCATGGAGGAAAAGCATTGAATGAGTCTGCTACAATGCTTACTTGAGAGAAACGTGGTCTTTTTCCTTTTTTTTTTTCTTTTTTTGGCACTTTCCCTACTGTCACCTTTTACTTTACTTCTCCTGACTTGTCAGAGCCGTTGATAAAAGGGAATGCGTTATTATAAACTGACATTCAGGAAATGCAGAGAATGGTTAAATTACCATTACTCCAAAAGGCTTTATACTACCATGGTGCATTAAATGCATCTCTTAACTTCTTTATCTTTGTTTTTACTTCTAGGTACCTGGGCTACTAGTCTAGTTTAAAAGGCAGGATGAGTAGAGCTCTAGGAAGCTTTCTAGGCATTCATGTGAACTGTAAGGGCTGTCTCTGATAATAAATAGGGTTGGTCACAGAATGCTGCCTGGAAGCAAATGCGTATTAAGAATGTTTGGAAATAAAATACAAGCCAAATAGGTAAAAAAAAAATTAGGTAGTAGCACTATACTAAGCTTAACAGGCAGTATTTTCATTGGGAAAATGTTAAAGCGCAAATGTTCTTATGTTTGGGGCTTTGAGCTTCTATTTGTTGTTCATTCAAGGAATATAATTGTGATTTCGAATTTTGAAGAAAATAGTCTGTTTTTTCATTCCCAACGCAGCACATATGGTGCTAGAGACTGTTGTGATTTGAAGCTACTTGCTGCTCAGTAACTTACCAACTGCCTAAGTCATGTTTTGTCTTTGTCCCAAGAGTAGTAGCCAAAGCATGGTCTGTCAGGTTCTGGAATGAGCCTGGAATCTCACCTATTATTTTGCATCTCTTGCTACATTGTGAAGGAATTTGTGAATTTAAAAATTTTGGGGTGCAGCTGGCATTACTTCACATTCCTGAAATTGTGTGTTTTCCTGTATAACATGATTGAGTCTTTTATGTATCAGCTTTTGTTCACAGAAAGATGATGGGATTTGCATATTACTTGTTCCATTTAAGTATATTTGGCTTTATCAGAGGAGTCTGTTCTGCACTTAAGTTGCAATTCCAGAAAGCCTCAAACAATTCACACAAAAACTGAAATAGAAAATTAAAGTATTATGGGGTCCTTGGATATGATTCCAGATTGCGTGGAAGAAATACTCCCGAGTATTTGAGAGCCCAAAATGTCGTTTACAAAAGTATTGTCACAGTGATGCAATCAGAGGCATTGCTGTTGAATTGAGACTCTCCAGTTGGCATGTTGAATTGGAGTTGAAGGGCTCTCTTTTCAAGTCTATCTGTTAAGTATCAGCCATTGTCTTTTTGGCTAAGTCTTCCAAAAGTTTGCCCCGTGCTTTTTGGATGATAACTCCTCTGGGCAGTGGTAGCATTCTTTCTCTAGAATGTGAGTGGCTTTCTCTAAAACCACACTCTGACTTCAGTTTTGCCAGCTCCTGCTTAAAGCCTTGAACCTTGTCTGATAGGATAATTTATTGAGTTTTTTGGAAGGCTCCTTGAGTCCAATCGCCAACACTACATTTAATTTACAAATTGCCCTAATGGAAGATAATACTAAAGCAATCTGGTTTTCAGTCTCCTCTTTAATGGACCGTTACTTTGGCCAGCAGTAACTTGAACCAGCTATTACTAATAAAAAGCAACAGAAACATTTTACTGAAAACTTCATTCAGCTGGATTATGCCTTAATTTAAGTCGTTGTGTAAGTATGTTTATTAAATTAAGAAAGCAATCTTGTGTTTAAATAATGAACTTGACAAATAGCAAGATAAGTTGAAGACTGACTCAAAGTTCTATTAGTTTTTGCCTTGATCATCTCTTAGTTGTAATGTTGTTTGGAGTTGCTTTCTACATATTTAAAAGCCAGTAGCTTTCTGATGACAAAGCATTAGGTTTTATCATCTACTTGAAAGTATATTTTTGCCTTTGTTCTCCTGTGTGGTTAGGAAGCAGTTTATTTCTCAGATTGTTCATAGCTCAATTAGAACAGAAGAACTGGTCACACTGAACTCATTGGCATTTCACAGTTGCATTCTGGACAGGTCTGCTTCACCTCAGGTTTTGGGGAATTTCCATCTATTTTTACATGTGACTTTTTTCTCCCCCAAACAACAAAGAATGCAGAAAAAACCCCACCAATAGCTTCTCAGTGCAGTATCTCCAGTTAACGCATGTGAAGTGGCAACAATTTACAGAATTTGACTATCTCAGTACTGTACAAATCAGGTGACCCTGGTGCTCCAGTTTGGCTGTGACTGTTCGGACTCTGATCCTGGGCAGTTCAATCGCTTCCATCAAAAACCAAGGCTGTATTTTTTTATCTTTAAAAAACCTCCCTGATCAGCTTAATTTAAAACTTAGTGTTGTATAGGAAAATATGCATATCAGTTCAATGTGGCTGACTCTGATTTTATTTGATGATTTCAGATACACATTCCACACCAAACTTGAGTTTAAATATTTAAAGTAACGAAAGTAATATTAATGTTAAAAATAATGTTGATGGGCTTCTTGTTTATGTTTTTCACATACTAAGCCTTATCTATCAAGAAATTCAGTAAGGGTTCTGTTCCTGAGAATTTGTATGTATTCTGGGGAAGCATTTCTTATAGTCAAAAAAACCCCAAACAAACACAAAAACCCCAATAACAACCAACACCACTGAAAAGAAAAATCCATTTGAGAAAACCCAACTCTTTGGATCACAATAGTGAGGATCAGATTCCTTCCTCAAGTGTTGTTTTGGTCTGTTCCCTCCTGAAGATTGCCCATATGCAGCTGAGAGTAGAATGGAACATGAAAGACTTTACTGAGGGTGACCAGAGAAAAGTATCCCAAACCCTCTTTAAATTTTGTTTTTCTTGTCACAACTGAAGAGCATTTTAAATGAAATATGTAAAAAAGAAATGGAAAAGAATAGATTTTAAAATATATTCTGTTTTTACCGGTGGCACTAATAAAAGCACATCCACATATGTAAGAATTACACTTGCAAAAATATTTAATGTTTTCTCTAAACTTGGACAGATATCAGACAATAGCAAATCTGCAGCACAGCCTATTTTCCTAAAGGTTTATTAACATGTTTCATAGAAAACTTCATTTAGAAAACTGTTCATTTCCAAATTTCTTGAACATTTTCCATGATCTTGGATAATCGGTCAAGCTTTTCCTTCAGAGGATGCTCTTTCCTTTCCATACTGAGTACCCCTCAGCATGGCTGTTGGCATGTAAGAATGTCTTGACAGTATTTTTCAGCCATGCGCATTTCTGTGTTTCAGCTTTGGTTTTTGCGTTACCGATGCATTGTTCCAACTGGGAACAGATCATGACTACTATGGTAGTGCCTGCTGACTTCTGAGTGTGCTGGAAACAGGTGTGGGCTGTGGGGCCAGACAGAAGCCAGCCAGAAGCCTGTGCTGAAATAAGTGGTGTGAGCTTGCAGACTGTGGCTGCAGTCACTATTGAATTCATCTGCCTCTGGGAGATGCTGTGAATTTTCCTGCAGCTCTTTTAAAAAGCCAGTATTGGGCATTTGAGAACAGTGTTGCCTTGAAGTTAAAGCTCACATGTGCTGTTTCAGTGCAAGATCCAGTAGTTTTGTTCTTGTCTTTAGTCCCATGGCTGGGTATGTGTTTCTGGTTTCTTGCACTACACAGGCTGTATAGGATGTAAAGCCCATGATATTTCTTTTTAACAGCAGCTTCACTGCCTGTCCATGAACAAAACAGAGTATTTTGTACATGCTTTCATCATTTGGTGTGTTATCTGTAGTACACTGAGGGCTGAATGTGCTGGCTAAGCAGCAATGTATACAACTAATGATTATCAACGCTTGGCACACAGCACATTGACACAAGTGTGAGATACAGACATGCCAGTAGATCCAAATGCTCATCCAAAGCCTGCAGAAATGGTGCTTTTTTTCCATGACAAGTATAATCTCTGATATTTTATCTCAGAATTGTGTGAATCTCTTCAGGCAAATGTGGGCAGAACTATGGTCAGAGGTCCAGAAAACATCAGCAACAGGGAACAATGAATCTTTAGTATTTTAATCTCATGTGTGGTTTCCCAGCTGGGGCAGGACATGAAGAACAGAGCTGCACTAACAGCTTTTCAGTTTAGGTTTTTGCAGTGGTGCTGGGTAGGGTGGAGAGAGGGAGGATAAGAAAAAACTGAAGATGACTCTGAAAGCATGAGGAGACACTCACTGAACAAGAAAGGCAGTGGAAGAGTTGACTCCAAAGAGAAGACCAAAGGGCATGATAAATATCCAAAAATCTGAAATGCTGCTGCAAATTGGGAAAACAATTTGTCATTTTCAAGTAGGGATGGCATTAGGATTAATAGACACAATAAGGAAATTTTTACGCTGGTGGAAGGAAAAATATAGGAGTGGCTGACAGGTGAAGGGCTCAGCGGGCCAGGGCAGTGCCCAGTGCATGAGCTCCTTTGGTTCTGCAAGGAGAAAATTGAACCACACCAACCAGAGCCATTTCATGCCACTGGCATTTGGGGCTAGCCAACAAGCCCTGGCCTACCTGTCCAGGTATAGTCTGAGGGTCAGGATTCCTGGGGTTTAATGATGTTATAGTATGAACTTTATCCTGGAGTACTCAATTTGTATATCATGAATGTTGTCAGGGTGTTCTGTAACCACTGTGATGGATAGTTCAGCTCTTGTGATGCAAAGACTGCTTTCTGTTGCTTAAAAGTGATAAATCCTCTGGAAAGAAACCACATCAATTTTACTCTTTTTTGTCTATATTTAATTTGTTGAATTGCTTCTGGCACCCTGGAACATTTTCAGAACACAACAGCTTTGTGTGCTACCAGAAGCTTCCTTTGAGCACTGGCATAAAAGAACTTTATTTTCACTTATCCTCTCTATTATCTTTATTTATCAATTGTGTGCTCTTCTGTGAGGGTTCCACCTTTTCCAGTTTTGCAGTTAAATATTCAAATTATGTGGAGTAAAGACAACATTTTGCTATCTAGATTAGTGATAGGTGATGAATAATGTGTTTAAATTGGATTTTCTTGAATTGGGAACTAGTGTACTGTACATGATCATCTATAATTTCAGGAACTAGCAGAGGACTTAACTTCATGTGATGCAGGGGCTCAGGCTTGGTTCTGTTTCCCAGAAGCTGTTGGTGAGTCCAGCAGCCAGGGGTCACAAGCGCCCGTGCTCCTATGATTATTTGGAGCCACCTTCCTTAGGTGAAGGTGATGTTACAGTTTATCCAGTTTTCTCATAATATTTTTCTGTATGTCAGTGTGCAAGTTTAGCTCCAGATGGCAAACTTCATCCAGGTGTTTGTCTCTGAGAAATTCTGAGATGATCTGCTAGCTAGGTTTTTTTGGTTGAGAACTGCTTCCTCCTGACAGACGTGCTGTATGTTGTGAACTGACTTTGAGTGTTTCATGTAAATATTGGTCAGCTGAAAATATGCAGAGACATGGTCTTAAACCAGCTCGTCACCAGCTCATGCCCCATCCCTGGAAGTTCAAGGCCAGGCTGGATGTAGCCCTGAGCAACCTGAATCTACTGGACAGCATCCCTGCCCATGGCAGAGGCTGGAATGAGATGATCTGTATGGTCCCTTCCAACCCAAACCATGTTGTGATTCTAAGATTCTATCATAACTCCTAAAAAAATTGGTGGCTTGGGCTGGTAGGAGCCCTGCAGTAGCAGGGCCAACACCTCATAGTCAAGAGCTGCTGAAAGATCTCCATCCCTGAGAATGTGACACTTTGCACGAGCAGCAACACCCTGTTCAGTCGGTGCAGTGAGGCCAGTGAGCTTTCCCAGAGCCCGACCCTTGGGGAAGGGTTGCACACAAGTCGTAGCTGATGATGTTTCCAATACAATAACTTCTTCCTTAAGCCAGAGGTTTGGAAAGGATAGAAATAGCTCTTTTCATCTGAAACATGTATCTATAGCCAGGAATTGCCACAAACCTGCCACTTTTTCCATTGTGGATCCAAGCTTTGAGCGCTGGGATGGTGGGAAGGTGGTGATGTTTGGTTCCGAGCACACTCCTTTACATACAAGGAACCAGAAGAGGATTTTATTATTCTGCTATGACTGAAGTTGTTCCAATTTATGTTGAACAAAAACTTCAAAACAGAGGTTCAGGTTTAGTTTGACAAAATAAAAAACAACCCCCAGTGATGTAGTTTTTTGGTTTGGGTCATAATCTCCTTTTTTCATATTCAGTAGTAGAGACTTCAAAAAATGTATATCAGGGATGTTACAGCAGACCCTGAGTTGGCAGCAAGCTGGTGTGGAAAACAGGCTGATTGCTCTGATGGCCAGTCAGTGCAGCAGTCTGCCTGTGCTGAGGTGAAATGTCGCCTGTTTGTCTTCAACTCATACTTTGCCACTTGTCTCCCCCAGGGACCTTTTGACTCTCAAACTCTCACAGAGCCAGCACTGGCTGTGGGAGAGCAAGAAGGAATCTCTGTGTCACAACACACTCCTGGTGCTCTATGAAAGGCTTGAAACAGGGAATTGACCTCTGTGCTCAGCCTGGGGCCTGGGCCACGCGCTGCGTTGCTCACGGGGCTGAACAAGTGAAACCTCTTTGATCCTAAAGTCACTGACAGTAACTATGAGCTCTGGTACTTTCAGCCTAGCAACATAGGAAAGCAAAACCTAAGAAAAATCTGAATTTACAGCCCTGACCATGGATGGCTGTAAATGGACCAATGGACTCTGCTCATTGCTGACCATGTTCCCTCAAGGCTGGAGGAACTGGGGCCTGATAACCCGCCAGCAACCCACAAGCCCCCTGTGACCCCCGATAGTGTTACTTTACTAAAACTGAATCAGAAGTGCTTTGGGAGTGGATTAGTGGGAGGCTGGAAGCAAAAAATTCAAGCAGTATAAAGAGAATTTACAAGACTAAAGTTAAGACCCATTCGCTTAATGCTCATTTCTTGGATGCTTGACAGGAGCTGCTGTTAGAGAGGAGGTTGATTCTTGGAGGTAACATTATCAATAGAACAGTCTTAAATGTCCGGTGTCTTTGTGGAAGGACTTTGTAATGGTGTTCAAGTAGTAGTATGTAGGATAGTGTTATGAAGAATGCAAACTAAAAGATTGTTGATTTCAGCGCTTGCAAATGCATCTGTTTAACTCTACATATGTACGCATGAAGAATAAACTTTAAATTCATTTCAGGTACTGAAGGAAAGATTTTCTCTTGAGCCAATGTATTATATGTTTTTGCTGTTTTAAGATCTTCTATGCAGTTTGGCCCCTTAATAAAACTGAAAAAAATTAGAGAGAGAAAAAAAACCAAAAAAACCCACACTAAAAAACAACCCCTCCCTCCAAAAAAAGAACAGCTAAGAAAGTTAGCCAGTGTAGGAAGACTGGTATGAAAACTTAGTTGGAGTATTTTTCCTGCATGGGGCTACTATTTCCAAACAAAGAAGCTATGGTAATGAAATGCAGATGGTACATAAAGAATGAGGAATTTAGTTCTCTGTAAGGATGTAGTCAGCGATGCTGATAAAAGGAATGTCCTTGCCCAATTCCCTGGTTCCTATCTTGTATTTGCTTTACCATGTCTGTCAGTCTGACAATGGCATACACCACGTGGATCAGTCCCACAGTTGTAGCTGACTGTGGAGTTGTCGATCCCCCACGTGAAGAGGGTCCCTCTCCCCTCACAGGCTGGGGAAGGTGTAGCATTTACTACTTGATGACTTGCAAAATTGTGCATATTGCATGATATCTGCAAGGATAGATAAATCAGTAATTCTGTGACTTTTGTCTATGATACAAGTATCTTATATCTATGGTACAAGGTATTTTTTTCTGCTGTTATTGTTTGCAAATAATAACAAAGAACTGACTGTGTCACCTTACTGATCCCTTCCTGTGCTGACAGTAGGAGAGAGCCATTGCGAAGACCAAGGGAAAAAGCAAGTTTGTGTCCAAGTAGTAAAAGACGCTTTTGGCAAACATTTTGGTTTTTCCAAAACCGTAGGTCTTACCATAGTACATGCATCAGATTTTCAATTCAGTCTGGGTAGCCTTTTCCCACCCTATGTCTGTATGGATATTTATGGTTTTGATACCAGCCCTCCCTCTGACTGAATTACAGCCTTGTATCCAATTGCACAGCACATCATAATATATATATTTTTATATATGTAAATGCATTTTAATACATAGGATTTCCAGTGTCCAGATGTAGATTAGCTTTCCTTCTGTGATCTAACATGGAAAAAACCCTATTTCAAAATTAATGGGGATAGCAGAATCTTAGGACAAAGAGATGAGAAATATCCCAAGGGTTTCTGCAGAGTGAATTTTCCATGGAGTAATGAAGCCTGTTTCAGGCATGTGTAGATACAATGAAAGAAAACAAACTTGAAAATGACTGGTCAACTCTTGCAGTCGTTTGGCTTTTTCCTTCTGTTTTGCTTTTTAAAAACACTGGAATTTCCTTTAGTCTGTTTTAGCTTAAAACTGTAAAAATTTTCTAAAACTGTCAAATAAAGATACTTAATTTTTGAACTGAGTTTTGCTATTTTATATCACCCTTAAGTTTGAAACACTTTTTTTTATTGTTTGCTCTGGGCTGTGATAAAATGTCTTTAGGAATTTAAAGATCACTGTGTACAGCTCCCACCATGAGCTGGATTCCATGCAAAATTCTTAAAACTTGCTCAATACCAGAAACAGTGTTTGACATCCACACACAATCCACACAAGTAGTCTCTTTCCCCTGCTTTTTTAACCCCGACAGAATCCCACAACAGTTTGGGTTGGAAGGGACCTCAAAGCCCATCCAGTGCCACCCCTGCCATGGCAGGGACACCTTCCACTGTCCCAGGCTGCTCCAAGCCCCGTCCAGCCTGGCCTTGGACACTTCCAGGGATCCAGGGGCAGCCACAGCTGCTCTGGGCACCCTGTGCCAGGGCCTCACCAGCCATTTGAAGCCATGTGATCAGTTGTACCAATAAATTGGGTTTGACTACTCTGTTGCATGTTGAAGTGCTGTTACTTGGGAAGGGAGGCGTTTACTAACAGTCCCTCTTTCTAAAAAAATGCTGAATATCTAGTGAATTACAAGGCAAGTCACCGGCGTATCCAGGAATGGTACAAACTGACAACAGGTACGGTTCCACTCTCTGTTTCTGTTTAGTAGGTCCTGCATTTCACTTTTAAATACACAATACAGCTGAGAAGAGATAAATTGAGAAATTTCTTGTGATATCTGACTCTAAGAAACAACAAAAATAAACCACAAAAAACCCCCAAAAAGCAACATCAACAGCCCCCCGCCAAAAAAGAAAAAAAAAAACAGAAAACCACCACATTAAAAAAACCCACCAAAAAAATCCAACCCACCAAAAAAGCCAGCTGCAGCAAGACAGCCTTTCTGTCTGGGCTGTCACTGGGGAGCCAAGACAGCTGCTTCCCTTCAGAAGAGGAGGGTTCAAAACCAGAAAGACTAGGTTCATTTTAAATAGACGGTAGTAAATATTAAGATACAAACTGGCCACAAAGCTCATCCTAAAGTATGGTAAACCTCAGCCTATATTAGTTGAAGCAGTGCCTGGTATTCTAGATTTAGACACACATCTGCATGCTGGAACAAAATCAGCTTAATGAACGAATTGTGTGACCTCTATATTCTTGTATTTGGTTATTCCTGTACCTGTTGCATAGACAAAGACAGCATTTGTTTTTTGTGGTTTTGTGGGTTGTGGTTGGTTTGTGGGGGGTTGTTGCCTTTTTTTGGGGGGGCAAGGGGGTTGTTTGGTTTTTTAAAAGAGCTTATATTATGGGTATCAGCACAAAGTAATGCTCTAATGCAGAATGACACCATTCAAACAGGAGGAGGTGGACTGAACTGCTGGGCTGCTGAACACTTGTGGTGGAGCCCACAGCTCTCCTCACAGTGCCGCAGGTGCAGATCCATCTCTAGTGAAAATCTTGATATTCCGAGCCTCTCCTGACTACCTTGCGCATTTGCTAAAGATTTGTCCTACGTGACCATTTCTGCGTCTGCAGGGACAGTTTGTGTGGACTATTTACAAGCATCTTATCTCTGTACGCCTTGCTCAGTTTTGCAGCAAAACCCCCTCGGGCAGCTCTGGAAGAAAGGGCTGGATTCTCCACATTCTCTACCCAGGATGATGGCTCAGTTAAGTACAGGGATTGCGCTATGCTCAGGTGCTGCCCGAAGGTTGGTTTCAGGACACACTGAAATTCCCACCTGGAGAGCTCCTGTGCCAATTGATGAAATATGTTTTTGTGAATATGTTCAGTCAATTGCCAACTTTCAAATCAGCTCATTGCCTCATTTGTGCAGGTGATTAACTGGGGAGTTCTTGGACGGCCTGGGGACTCTAGGACTTGGCTACACTGCAAATCTGTCCTATTTTTCTTCTTGTGGGAACTTTACCGAGGCATATACAGTATTTTGATCTGGTTTTTCTGTTTAAATAGAATTCCCATACTCACGGTTTCTGGGTTTCACCTCTGAGATAGATTTGACTCTCTAGATCACCTCTGCATACTGCTCTCAGTTAAAAGAGTTCCTTGGAAAGAAATGCAGCTTTCAGAAAAGGTGTGCTATATGTCTCCAGTGGCTCCTAGGAATCACCCTGCTCCCAACAGATGCTCCTGAGCAGGTCATGTAATGGTCAGGTATGTCTGCATCCTCTGCAAGTGTACAGCCATCTAGCCCAGCCATTCAAATGTTCCATGTTTTCCTCTGTGTGGGGCAGGGAAAGGCCCCTTTTACATGGGGGATTACAAGGAAACACCACCCTAGCAGCAAGACTTGCCCTGCTGCCTCTTCCTAGAGCATCCTGCTTCACAGCATGGGGTTGGACTAATACAGACAGAAAACATTAAGGAGCTTCATGGACTCTGTGGCATGGGGCTTAATCCATCCCAGGGGAAGAATTTTTTAGTCTTGTTGATCTTGAGGAGGTTTCTTTTGTCCTGTCAGCTGTACTGTGTTACATTATTACAGTCATGTCTGTGCCAGGGCCTCCCCACCCTCCCAGGGAACAATTCCTTCCCAATATCCCATCCAGCCCTGCCCTCTGGCACTGGGAAGCCATTCCCTGTGTCCTGTCCCTCCATCCCTTGTCCCCAGTCCCTCTCCAGCTCTCCTGGAGCCCCTTTAGGCCCTGCAAGGGGCTCTGAGCTCTCCCTGGAGCCTTCTCCTCTCCAGGTGAGCACCCCCAGCTCTGCCAGCCTGGCTCCAGAGCAGAGGGGCTCCAGCCCTGGGAGCATCTCCTCTGGACCCACTCCAATAGGTCCATGTCCTTCCTGATGCTGAGGACCCCACAGGTAGATGCAGTGCTCCAGGTGAGGTATTTCAAGTGAGAAATCAATTCCAAATCACCTCCAGAAGTCCCAATGACAAGTATATTTATTTTGTATTTTATTATTTTATATTATTTTGTGGCTTTGTACCCCCTGGATGGGAATAGAGAAAGGGCATTTCAACTCTGTGGCCATTGCAGAGCTGTTCAATAGTAGCATACTCTGAAAACAATTCCAAGAAAGTTCAAGTAACTTTCATTAATAAGAAGCTAGTGAGTCACTCAATATTTCTGTGATATTTCCATAGGGGAAAAAAAAGAGAGAGGGAAACCCTAGAGGAAGAAAGCCATATAACCATCAGTTTTGTATATTTATAAAAAGGAATAGTACAGAATTAAATTTTCTGAAAAGAGCTTTTTCTTCTCAAATGTCCCTCATAAAGTTATGTAGGAGTATTTTTTTTCAATTCCTATGTTCTCTTATGTCTTGATTGGTTTATCACTCTGAAATCAAGATTCAAAATCGAATTAAACTAACCAGTACTTTTTCCCCCCTTCAAATGTTGAGAAATGTCTCTTCCCAGTTCAGAAAAAGAAAATGAAACAAGGAAATCTGCACTTAAAATGTCTTTTGGGAGTGGTGCTTCAGAGTGTGTGACATACGTCTTGATGTGGCAGGATGGGGTTCTCATGATAAAAAAACTCTTAATTTCTGATCAGTTTTCATAAGCTGGTTTCTGTCCCCATTCCACTTCTTACTTGTTGTAGCACAGGGAAAGAACCAGGAGACATAACCATTTAACCTCATGTTCATTTTTTCCATGCCCTCAGTAAAAGGATCTTCCCAGGAAGCAGAATGAAGTGAATGGTCTTTGAAATCCTTTCATTTAAAGTTCTCCTTACTCTGTTTTTTGCGTCTAGAAATTTTCTTGACCATGGAAATCATTCCATATCCCTTGCACAGCATTTTCCAGCACTCCAATGTGAAATGTAGCAAACTGGGTAAATACTGTTAAAGACGTTTAAATCCTTCTGGTGCACCACAATGTCTTCTGATTGTTCTATTAAATTTTGAGTATTATATTGCCTTAGTGCAGTGTTCATTTTATCTGCACACTGTGACTGTGTGTGCAGTAAACATGAAAGACAAGGGTGGTCCCAACTCCCCCTCTTGAGTTTGGTTGCCAGAGATCACATCCCTAGTGACTTGTCTTCTCACTCAACTTTGATGTGTTTGCTCCCAGCCCCTTCAGCAGGAGTGCAGACTGCTGCTTCTAATTTCTTACTTATTTGACCTCTGATAGATTTTGTTGGTTTCTTCTTTTATTGCAGTCCTATCTCCCCTCCTCCCCTTATTACTTTTGGGCTTTGATTATGCAGTTTTGCATCTCCATTCACACAAAGATACACGCAGATCCTCCTTATCTGACGGACTATTAGAAGGATGTCAATCCCTCACTCAGCTCTTTCACAGGGATGTACAGTCTGTCTGAAAGAACAGCAACTGCTTGTGGTGTTCACTGGCTCACAGCCAAACGTGTTCAGATTCAGAGATTGCAGCATTTTTCTGGTTATTGGCTAGGTGCTAGTAAGACTGAGGTTCTGGGCTTGATCCTCATATGGGCCATTCCATTAAGAGTTGGACTCGATGATCCTTCTGGGTCTCTTCCGACTCAGACCAGTCTGTGATTCTGTAACCAGCCAAGTCTTCATTGTCGATGCTCAGGAGGAAACCTGAAACAGATTTCAGTGGTTGTTGCTCAGTCTGGAGAGATCCATGGGACAGCAGATGTTAGGAATGAAAGGATATACTCTAAATAAAATCAATTTCAGAGAAATCTCTATGATAATTTTATCATTTCAGAATTCTATGTTCTTTTGTTGCTTTGCCACCAAACACGCGAACTGCTGAAGTTTGGTGTTCATGTTGAAGCTACTTATGGACAGAAGTGGCAATTGGATGAGAGCTGACTGTGTCAAGCAGCAGGCAAAAATTCAGACTAAAGCAAAGCAAGTTCTCAGTTTTTCACATATTTTTTGTCTTTTCAAGATGGCAGAAGGGTCACTTGTGGGCTTAAACATGAACTTCAGCACAAGGAACTCTGTCCAGTTTTGGCCTCTGCTGTGGGTGTGTGTGATGTCGGATAATCCCTGCACGTTCCTGTGCAGCAGTTAGGCTCTCTAACACAGAGATTGTCAGGATGATAAATACAGTATGAACTGGAAGGGCTATGGATGTCTGACTGAGGAAATTAGTAGGTTATTTGGGTTTTTTTAATACTGCTCCCTTCACGGTTTCTGTGTGCGTGGGCCAGGGCTGGTTAATAAATCATCCCCATGGCTTCACTGTGGGGGGCTGCCAAGATCTGGTGATGGGGGGAAATTCAGTGTTGCGGGTATAAACCACCCCACTTCAGGCAGCTATTTTCCTTTCTCTCCTGCTGCTGGAGGGGATGGGAGTTGTACAGAGACCTGCAGGAACGTCCCGTGACTGGGGAGAGGCCGGAGCTGGTGCATCACTGGTCCAGTTCCCAACGCAGGCAGCTGGGGAGCGGGGGGGAGGAAAAGTGCGTAATTCCAAAGTTCACTGAAGCAACAAACCAGCTCTTCAGGCTGAACCTTTCCTCTCTCTCAGCCTGTGCCTTTAAGCTCCGCCGCGAACTCCCCCAGTGCCTCCCAGTGCCTCCCACCGCCCCCGCCGGCGCCCCGCGGGCCCGGGGGGATGAGCTCGGGGCGGCTCCGCCTGGGGAGAAGCTGCCGGGGAAGGCACCTGGCGGCAACGGGAAAAGCAAAGCAGGTGAGTCCCTGCTCCTTCTTAGGAGCCCTTTTTTACTTCCTTCAGTGTGCGGGGGTTTCTTGGCTCGGATGGGAAGAGAAAAACCTGCACCTTTCCCGACAGCTGCACCCACCCGTGGATGCTCCTCGCCCCGCAGCCCCACCGCCCAGCGCGATCCCTCCTGCCGGCTGGGGCTCGGGCAGCCCCCTCCTCCTCCTCCTCCTCCCCCCGCTCTTTTTTCACCTTCTCCTCCTTCTTCACCACCTCCTTCTGCTCTTCCTCCTTGCTTCTTCATCAGGATCTGACAGGTTTGCTGCCTGCACCCGCAGATTTTCAGACAAGCGGGAGTTTGAAACTGCTTCTCCACGTTGGATTTTCCCCCATGCTTGGCGAAATCCCTCGTGCTTTACTGTCTCTGAGGAAACGGCCTGTTTCTGAATTTATTGCCTGTGGGGAAAACAGCTCAACTCATCTTTTATTGAAAGCAATAGATGGAAACAACTTCTGTGCTTCCTTTTAGTCGCTGATGGCTAAGCAGTTTTCCTTATGTAATGCTGGAGTGCCTCTTAGTGCTTTTCGATTCCGTGTAACTCTAACATGATTCAGGGGAGGTTGGGAGCACTTTGCACAAACGGATGAGTGGTGCTGGAGGGAATTTGTCCTGGACCAATGGAACCCACTGGCTACAGAAATGGGCTTCCCATTGAATGTCTGTGGAAGTTTGAGCCTTCTGCCGGTTGTGCCCTGCAGTTTCTGCAGCACATTTCATCCTTTGCCTGTTAACCAGTGTGTTCAACCACCGCATGTGGGACCTAATGCATGAGCCTTGGTCAAAAGTGACCTCTAGACCCTCTTCTCTGAAAGTACTGGTTAAGAGAAACATCTTCATTTCTTAAACACTTTGGAAACGAAATGCAGAGAATGGTCTATATTATTTGAAAGCTATAACAAATTAGGAAATATTCTAGAAAGAAAGCTCAGGGTACTTCATGGAAAACAAAAAGTGCAACTTTAGCAACAATGCAGACCTAAATGCTGAAACAAGCAACATTATCATTGTAGGAAATACAAGAATGAAACAGCAGTGGCAGTAAGCAGCTTAGACCTCGGCATGGGACAGCTCTTATAAGCAACTTCTATGGGCTTGAAATAGCACCATCATTTGAGCTTAAATAAATGTTTCTGTAGCTGTATGATTCTTTGTTCCCGTGGTTGAAGGGAAGGGCTTGAGCGCCACGCTGCTTCACACCCACTTGTCTTCCAGCGCTGAGGCTGCCCTGCAAAGCTCCGTCACAGCCCGTACCCTGATTAGGGGAGGTCCCTGTAAGCGAGGTGTCAAACAAGGCAACACCGCCCAGTGCAGAACTTGATCAGTCCGTGTATGCCAGCGTCCTGCGGCCTCTGCTCGGCGATGGTCTCCTCAGGCAGGAGGGCTGGCCACAGCTGTACATGGTCACACAGCGTCAGCGCTGGACTCTAGCATGTGCCACTGTCCCGTATCGATACATGCAGAGTTTCACTCTGCAGCCTCTCATGGACTCAGGTGCTGCGAGTTCACTGCCTGACGGATATCTTTAACCACTGGCTGGTTTCTCTGTGTGAGTTCTTCCTTTGAGGGAGCATGCATTGCAGATAACTGATTTCAGGATAGCTTGGGGGCTTTGTGTCCATGAATACTAATGCCTACCTGACAATCTGTAATAACAGCTAAAGCTAGGTAAAAATGTAATTTACACATTGCTTCTAATGTATGTAAGCTGGGAAGAAAGAATAAAATGTGATTATTTGCAAAACTAAGACCTCTACTTTAGCCCCTGTTCCTCCAAGAACCTCTGGTCCCAGTATGTCCATCAGCTTCATTGGGACCAAGATTTCTCCCACAGCCTCTCCACGGGGCCAGACAGTGTTCAAGGGAGGCGAGTGAATGTCAGTGAAGGAAATCCCATGAGTTAAGCATGTGAGTTTTTCTTGGCCATTCATGAGCTGAAAAGTATCAGATTATATAGTGCTCCTATTGTGGAAAGCAACCGGACAAACATGGACTTCCTGGCTTACTGGATAGTCCCTACGTGTATTCGGTATTTATTATCTGTACCGAGTTTTCAAGCCAGCACAGTTGGGGGTGGGGAGGAGGAAGCTGCCTTTATTTTATTGTGTAATCCACGGCTACAAGTTTAAGAAGTAGCTGCAGGTACAAATCTGCCCAGTACTTTGTTACCAGAGGGAGAGCTCAGGGCTGAGTGCCTCCAAGGTGGAAGTGATGTTAGAGCCTTTGTTACCAGTGATAATACGAGCACTGGGGAGCTCAGCTTGTCTGTCATGCCCCAGCTGAGACTGCTGAGCTGGCAGGCAGAGACAGGATCTTCTTACTTGTAAATTGAGAGACATTTGTAGACCGAGAGGGACAATAAACAAGGCCGGCACAGTGTCATTTGGCTTGCTGAGAGCAGGACTACACCTGAACCAGATGCACCTCCATGATGGGTGCTGCAGGTGAGCAGGGACTCGGCATCCTCACTGATCTGAGTGGCAGGGACTTTCAGATTTCCTCACTTGCAGGCTGTGCATGGTCTGGGGGCTTGCAGTGTCAGGGCTTTTCACTTAGCTTAATAACAAGAGGTGTCCTCAGCTCAATCTGCAGTCTCTTAGACGACAAAAGTTTCTTTCTGCTTGAAAGTAGGGTCTAGCCTTTCAAATGCAGCACAACCTCTTCTAAGTGTTAACCTACAGAGAGATGGGGACATGGACATGCTCTATACATCCATTACAGAAGCTGGAGATGGGTTAAAGCAAAAGGATCAGAGAAATACAGTGTTAGGTGGTCCAGGGAACCAGTGTTGCGGGAGGTGAAGCTCATGTCACGCAAAAAAAAGACTGTGTAGCCAAACCTGTGTCTGCTGGTCACAGGATGGTTTGCCTTTGATGCTGAGAGCTCTGTCCTGTATCTGTTCAACCAGCTGCTGCTGTCTCTGCATGGGCTTTCTTTTCATGACATATGATCATCTCATCAGAAGGTTTAAAGGGAAATATGTGGGCTCACCAGAAAACAACAGTTTCCTCACCAGGAGAAAACAATTTATTCCAACACTCCCTTCTCTGGAGCCCCACTCAGAGAGTGGCTGTGGGATACCCCTGAGCCATAAGGAGGAACTGGCACCCAGTTCTTGGCCTCTCCAGACTGACGTGTCCTCGCATTGCCCCACCACCCAATAGATACCACTGGTTATAAACCCACTCCCCTATGAAAGTATTCTACCCTTCTCAGTAGCTGTTGCCACAAGTTCTGAGCCTCATTTCAATACAACTAAATTCCCAACTGTCAGGAAATAATCACAAGGCTTGACCCCATTTTAACTGAGATATTTGAGGTTGGCTGTTCCCATCGCCTTGCCCTGTCAGAAGATCTGTTTGAACACCCACATCTCTTATCTCCTCTGGTCATTCTTCTGATTTCACTTACAGCAAAGGACCATCTTCTCTCTCCTGCTCAGGCTCATGGTTTGATGACATAGATATGGTTTGTTGTTTTGGTGGCTGTGATTTTGGATGGTGAACCTACCAAGTGAGACATATTGGAGTCTGCTTTCTGCTTTTGGTCTACCTCCTTCTGGAGAAAATTCTGCTTCTGCGGTATTCCCCCTCTGAAGTGGCACAAGTCTTATCTTGGTGATAAAACCAGTAGTCTTTCACTTGCCTTTGGCCACAGGCTCATTACTTGGTGAGGCTGCAGGCAGATCTGCTGCTGAGGTTGTGGTCTGCCTTGAGCAAGTGGCATACTTTTCATACCTGGGCCATCATTTTGCAAAGGCTCTGTCTGGGTGAGGATTTACAGGTCACAATGAGACAGTTTTACAACCCCTGTGTCTGAAGGTTCAGTAGACGCAGTATTGCTGTGCTAAGAGCCACACTACCCCATTATGGGATGAAGCAAACATTTTATTAACACTTGGTTATTCAAATGGTTGCAGCACATTTGCTGCCCTTCCTAACTACAGTGTGGGAGAAACCCAGCATGCTAGAATACAGAAATGCAGAACCCCCAGACCCCAGAGCAGTCCGGACTCGCTGTCAGGGGATTGGGTGGGGGTGGGGGGTGGTTTCCTTGCATTGTCTCTTGGGGGACATCAGGGTTTCCTTGTTATCTGTAAATGAAGCTGACTTTTGAAAAAATGGGTACCACTGTTTCTTTCCTGTCTTTCTTTCCTCTGGCCAACAGTTCAGAGCAGGGCATCTCAGCTTGTGTCCCTGTGGTCGAGGGCTGCTGGTAGGGGCTGGCAGACTGGGAATGGGGGAAGCTGGAGAAGAGCAGGAGGGAGCCTGAGGCAGTGCAGTGCAAGACAGGAGCGTAAACACTTCTATTCTGAAGGGAGAGAGTGGAGAGGGCTAGGAAGGCAGAAGAAAAGGCCTCAGGAGGTGAAAACATGAAGAGGAAGACACAGTGAAGTGAAGGAAGAGAAGTATCAAGCACTGGAAGAAAGAAGTCGGAGGTATGTGGAGGTAAATGAAGAAAACCAAAGCATGGTACTGGGAGGTCACTGCTGTGCTTCAGACTCAGGAGCTGCGGCATTTTGCAAGAAGACAGCTTCTACCTGAAAACAGGAACCAGCACAATTTGTGCTGGAGAGCTACGTGCTCTGGGCCAGTCCTACAGGTGTGTATAGCATGGGATCACCTGAGCTGGAGAGACACCTGCCACGGTGAGACTGGGTCTGCGCCCAGGGTGTGGACAAACAACCGGGGTGCCTCTCTCGTGGCCCTGCCTTGCCCCCCTGTTGCTCCCACAGGTGATATTCTCCCAACATGCTCACATACATGTTCTCACACACACGTGGGCACGTGCACACACACGTGAGATCACACACACACACACTGTGAGATCACACACACACACTGAGATCACACACACACAGTGAGGTCACACACACAGTGAGATCACACACACACACACTGAGATCACACACACACACACACACAGACCACACACACACACACAAACTGAACCCACAAACCAACAAAAACCCC
>VZRV01004815.1:0-43202 GCA_013398115.1 Falcunculus frontatus | reverse complement strand
CACACACACACAGTGAGATCACACACACACACAGTGAGATCACACACAGTGAGATTACTTCTCAATATTACTACTGGAAACTCATGACTGTTAATACTCTCCTAATTTCTGCCCCACTAGCAAAATTTACTTTTCGCTCATCTGATTTTATGCCACAATATTTTTCATTGTGATAGCTTCTTGCTACAGACCTCCACTATGCATTTATAGATGATCCTTATTATCTTTCAGCAAAAAAAATTACAATCTCTTGCAAAATGGGCTTTCCATTTACACCTCCTTTTAATTCTTTTTTAACTCACACCACTGACACCAAAAGAAAATGAACTTTCCTTATGCTAAAAGGGAGAGCAAAGACAAGTTTTGATTGTTTTGGGAAGTAGAAAGTTTCTCTAAATACTCTATTTTTTCCAGTTAAAATGCCTCTGCAATCACTAATACAAACTTCTTTCTAGGGTTCCAAGTACCTTTCATTGTAGTATGATTTTTACATGCAACTAAGATTGTATTGTCAAAAAAACAACCAGCCAGAGCCAATTTTGTCTGCAATGTTTATTTTTTTCTCAGATGCATTTGTCCTACCTTTGAGGTCCATTGAAGTCCACTGTTGCACCGGCCACGACACCCGGACTAGATTTCTGAGTGCCCACATTCAGCACACTGCAAGAGAGACCGTGACTCCAAAACCTACCGAAAGAGGTAAGGAGGGATCCCTCATCTGTATGTATTCAGGTCATAAGGACCACTGGAAAAAAAGTTCCCCACTTGTCTCCCCTTAGCCAGAGGTGAATTGTCAAACAGAGATATTGTTAGCAGAACCCAGGGGCCACAGTGCCCACCTGTGCCAGGCTCAGTTACAGCTGAAAAAGGATACTTGGATGTCTGCTAGAAAAAAAGAGGCATCTTGGACAGACTCTCCCTTCCTCTCCCCTTTCTCTCTGTTGCCTCATAAAGAAGTGACCTTTTAAAATCTCTTATCTAGAAGCTTCAGTTTAAAGAGCTGCTGACGCCTCTTGGAAAACACTGAAAAGCTCTTCTGAAACAGGGAGCTGCTTCTCCCTGTGTCCCTTTCCCTCCCCTCTTCCTTTCATTGCTGGATGCATTTACATGAGAAAAGGCTTTCCTCTGCAGCTTCTCTGAAATCGGTCTGATTTACAGCAGTAGTGAATCGCTGCTGTGACAGCCCAACCTCTCACGGCACCGTCTGAGTGGACAGGAAGTGACCAGGTGAGATGTTCCTCGGCAGGACAGACTTCGGAACTCAGGAAGGAAGACCTGTTGAGGGTTTTATACTCTTGACACTGTCAATATCAAGACAGAGTAAATTTGCGAGGTGATTGTGCATTGCCAAGGCTTTTCTGGTGTCTCCTGTAAACCTGAATTTCCCTACAGTTAGAGGTTGAGTCCTCAAAAAACTCATTCTAAAGCTGAGGAGCTCTGGACCCTTGGCCAAGAAGGTTGGACTTCTATGGATTTCCACTCTGACCACACAAATTGTCTGAGACAACTTCAGCCTGCCAGTTGGAACAGAAGGATTGTGTGTCTTCTTCCTGCCTGTGAGGGAGAAATATTAATTGAGTAATTTAATACATTTTAGGACCACAGGAAATCAGTGTCCCTCCTTGTCTCATCAGGCTTGTTGCAGATACTAACCTGTCTGAATGATGGAATAACGATGGATATTCCAGGCTGGTTTCATTCCTAGTGATACCCAATTGTTGATGATGTGCAAATAAAGGCCAAATATAGTCTGGCTTGTACTAGCAAGACTGCAGACAAAAAAAAAGCCCCAAGATAGATGTTCTTTCTGTTTTTGGCATTTTTGAATTCACACTTGGAGCACCATATCCCATCTGGGCATCTTCAGTGCATAGAAAAACACTGACATACTGAAACCTGTATAGTAAAGGCCAGGAAAAGGTGGAGGCAGGAAAGGTGATTTGAAGGGGCTTTGCTTCTTGTGCAGGACCACTTGAGGTAAAATACTGGAAGCACCAGTGCCAGGGCTGGCCACAGGAAAGGAGAATCTGCTCATCAGGGTAGCAGCATAGCTGTAATTAAAGAACATATTAATTGCTCTGCATTACTAGGCATTGGGAGCTCTCAGCTAAATGCTGTAGTGGGCTTTGCCACCCACTGTGATTTTATAATTTCTCCACAATTCCTGCAAAAAATGTGGAATAGCATTGGGCTATATGAAACCTCATCCTGGAATCTGCCTCATAAACAACTACAGGGTGACGTTTATTACTTAGAGAGTTTTAATCCATATAACATGCACCTTGGGGCTATAAGTAGCCTAATGCCAAGACTTCCATAGCCAGGTCAGAATAGTCCAGCAGGAGCAGACAATGATTTCTGATGTATTCAATGCCAATTAGCTCTGGTCCATTCACAACCCAGATTCCCAGGGAGGTCTCTCTCCACAGCTGTCTATTCAGACTGCAGTTTCATGTTTGAGGATGTGACTGCAGTCTAGTCATGTTTGCAGACCTGTAAGATTACTCTGAGATAAATGTTAAACTTTACAGCTCAACTGTTCTGCCTGTTATTGCAGCTCCGTGACTCCTGAGCAGCACCAAAGCATCCCCTAGTGACACTGGCTGGGTTTAGGATCTTCACGGGAGGTGATGTCTAAGGCAGAAGGAGCAAGCCAAGATGTCAAGCCCTTTGCTACTTGGCCCTTGCTAAGAGCTGAGGTACCTGTTCACCCTGGCATTGTGGGCAGTAGGACCTTGAAATCCTGCTGCTAAGCAGGCCTGGGTTACTGCCTGCTGAAGAGCAGGTACAGGGTGCCGCTGGGCAGGTTCTGTGCTGCTGGGACACTGGCTCAGAATTCATCCAGAGCCTGTGCAGAACAAGGAGATGGAGGCATCAGGCTGGTTCACACTCACACTGGCCATGGCCATTGTGAGCACGAACACATTGGACACCACCACTCAGAGGTAACCTCCTAGGAAGACAGAGAAGGGGAACCAGGCCACTGGTTGAAGTGTTCAGGTCCTGCTACTTGAATCTCCTGACTGCAGCCTGAGGCACATTCAGGGGGACACAGTGTGTATCTACCCTTTCCCTTCTTGTGGCAGTGCACTGTTTGGAGCTCCTGGAGTAATCTTAGCTGGCATGACAGATTTCATCCCGGTCTTGTCATTTTTCTCCTCTTCTTTTTAATCACAGAGCCCATCTGTAGAGCTGCTCAGAAAGCATGGACCAGATAAAGCCAGGGCAAGGCACCCAGAGAAGGAGACTGGGGTCCTGCTGCTGGAAGGTAACCGCTGCTGCTGCTGTGGCGGGCAGTGCAACAGCCCTCTGCCTGGGGATCCTGCTGGGTGAGTGTGCAGCCAGGTATGGTCTTTCAGTTTATCAGCTCCAAAAGAGAAGTGGTCTGCACTGCTTATAGCAAAAATCCTCAAAATCCTCCTACTGAGGACAAAATGCAGACACCTTTCTGCACGTATGCACAAAAACTGCAAGGGCTGTAGTCAGCTCATGTTCTCAATACATGACTTTGGAGCACCTTATCTTCAGTGTCTCATGATACATATGCTCTATTCCTTTCCTGCTTGACCAATCTGATGTCCTTCTATGACAAGATGACCTGCCTAGTGGAGGAGGGAAAGGCTCTGAATCTGGTCTACTTCAACTTCAGAAAAGCCTTTGACACCATTTCCCATAAATATTTTCTTGAAGAAACTGGCTGCTTATGGCTTGGATGGGTATGCTCTTCAATGGGTAAAACCTGGCTCAATGACCAGGCCCAGAGAGTGGTGGTGAATGGAGTCACATCCACCTGGAGAGTGGTGACCAGGGGTGTTCCTCAGGGCCACTTTGGGGCCAGCCCTGTTTAATACCTTTATCAATGGTCTGGATGAGGGGATCAAGGGCACCCTCAGTTAGTTCACAGACAACCCGAAGCTGGGTGGGATGTTGATCTGCTGAAGCAACAGTGTGGCCAGCAGGACCAGGGCAGCGACCGTCCCCCTGTGCTGGGTACTGCTGAGGCTCCACCTCAAATCCTGCATTCAGTTTTAGGCCCCTCATGACAAGAAAGACATTGAGGGGCTGGAGCACGTCCAGGGAAGGGAACAGAGCTGGCAGAGGGGCTGGAGCACAAGTCTGATGAAGAGCATCTGAGGGAGCCTGGGGGAGCTCAGCCTGGAGGAAAGGGGGCACAGAGGAGACCTTGTTGCTCTCTACAACTCCCTGACAGGAGGGGGCAGCCAGGTGGGGGTCAGGCTCTGCTCCCAGGGAACAAGGGACAGGACAGGAGAAAACAGCCTCAAGTTCTGCCAGGGGAGTTTAAGATTGGATACTGGGAAAATATCTTCACTGAAAGTGCTGTCCAGCCCTGGCACAGGTTGCCCAGAGCAGTGGTGGAATCCTCATCCCTGCAGCGATTTAAGAAACATGTAGATGTGGCATTAGGGTACATGGGTCAGTGGTGGCCTTGGCAGTGCTGGTGGAATGATTGGACACAATGATCTCAGATGTCTTTTCCAACCTAAACAATTCCATGATTCTATGATTCTATCCTCTAATCTCTCTCTGTTACTTTGAAATTTCTTGTCACCGGACCTTGCTGCCTCTGCCATTTCCTATCACAACCACTTGCAGCCACTGATCACTGCCTGTTTGACTGTCCCACTCCAGAGCATGACCACCATCTCCTTCCCTCTCCCACCTCCCTCCTGCTGCTTCTGCTGCCCCATAGCCAGATGCCACCTCAGGCCAGCACCCTGGTGAGGACCCCAGCATGACATGACTGACAGATCCCACCTGTACAGTCACAGTTTCTGAGCTGGCTTCAGTACCCAGCAGAACTTTCCTGAGGCTGTTCCTGCAAGATTAGGGCCAATCTCAGGTTGCCAGGCTGTACCCATCTGTTCATGAATTTCTGTCTCAGGCTTGACAAAAATCCACTTTTTTCAAGTTCAAACAAATTCAGTGCAAAATGCTATTACTGCACATGTGCAGGGTATCCCACCCCAGTTACGGGGCACCCCCAAGGCAGCTGGGATGGTCAGGGACAGTCAAGTTGCTAAAAACAGGGGGTTTAAAGGACACAATGATGTCCATGTTGCAAAGCAGTGAGGAAAGCTGCCTCTGACAGACACCTTCCCTCTCTGGCAGCCTGCCATTCCACGGGAGAAGCCAGCTTTGAGCACACAGTGGAGCTGCAAGGAATCACATTCAACAGCAGCTTACAGATGGAGAACTCGGACTACTATAGGGTGCTGACACCTGCTCTTGAGAGGCTGGTGAGTTGATCTGGGCCTTCTGAAAAGAGACTTGTGAAATACTGTGGTGGTAGCACCAGCAGAATCTGTATGCCAAGGGCAGGAGGAAAACTAGGACTTCTTAAACATCAGCAGGGTACACTGTGGGGCTGAACTGCACTTCGAGAGGCCCTGTCAGGGCCCTGAAAGACATTTGTGGAGTGGGAAATACGTGTTCAGGCCTATTCCTTGCAACTGAGGTAAGAAGGCACAAAAAAAGGATGTACTACATGTCCTAAAGGTGGGAAAAAGGTTACACATGAGCTGGACATGGGTGCTTCTGCTGGCTGCAGAGGCAAGAGACAATGCATCAACGGCTCCAGATTCCAGCAAAATCCCAGGCATCATCTATTCCCACCTCCTTGGGGTCCAGTAAGTGTGTGACCATCACTCTTTGCTTTGCAGTTTCTGTCCAGTCTCCAGGACTCCCAGCTGGACTGGAGTTGCACCGGTTGCACCATCCTGGGCTACAGGTGAGTGCAGGCAGCTGTCTCTGCAGACCCTGCAGCTCATGTTTCAGGGCATTCTGACAAGCCTCACCAGGAAGGTGAACTCACACCTGTGCTCTTGTTCAAAGCTAGTACAAAGAGAAAATGGGTTTTGGTCAAGGCTGGATTTTCATCTGGGATTGTAACAATGTTCTGGATTCTTTCATTTGGAAATGAAGTCAGAAAGGCAGAGGAAAACAATTTTGTTCAAATTGTTTGAACAAAAAGCTGCCCACAGCTTTGGGCCAAAGGAAAAAAGAATTCAAATGACCACTTCAACCCAGAGCACAACTCCAGAGAAACCTTAAATTATTAGGAATCAAATTATTAAGAATAGGGTTTGTTTCCTTTGAGTTCCCTGTAGACAGCTAGCACAGGAACCTGTCCCTTGTATTGATCATGAAGCCAAGGTCCCCATTAACTCTCTGTCTCCCAGTAGGAATGGAAACTCCAGTGTGATTGTCCATTTCCGCCTCCTCTTCACCCCCCGCGATTCCCAACCCCTGAGCTCTACCTTGGAGGAGGAAGCTCTCAGGCATGGGCTGGCGACTGCCCTGCACAAGCAGGGTCTCTCCCTGGCTGCCTACGGGACCATCTCCTCAGCTTCTCTCACAGGTATGGCCCTCCTGCCACTGCCAGGCAGGCAGAGCAGGGTGCCCTGTGCTGGGGCTGCTGGCACCTAAGGTCACACAGCTAAGCCACCATCTGTCTCAGCCAAACTGCTGCAGGGCTTTAGCTCTGGATGTCCAGTCAAGGCTTCATGCCCAGCAGCATTGTTTGAAATGGGGGTGCTGCCGGGCACCCAGCAAACTGATAAAATGGTCTGCCTGGCTCCCAGCTGCTCCAGCTTCACCAGACAGCAGCAGAAACCAGCCTAGGTCTTGGCTGCTGCTTAACAGACATTTGTGGGGTCCCCAAATACCCCTCCAACACTAATGCTGTCCTGCCGCTCTGCCCTGCAAGAGCAGCTTGAGGGGCCCACAGCAACGACAGAACCTAAAGCATAAATTGCAACTGCTTTGGCTTTTCTTGCAGTACCTGGAACCAGTCTGAGGGACAGGGGATGAAGCTCCAGGAGGTTAATTGCTGGGTGGTCTGTACCTACCTGTGCACAGCAGCCCCTAGGCAGACCTCAGGGTTGTAGCAATAACTACAGCTTGGGTTGCTATTTCTCATACTTGAATTACTCTCTGAAACCATCTAACAAGAAATTCTCCTTTCCTTCTGTGACTGTAGAGTTGCATGTGACCGTAGGACTCCAAGTCCAGCCAATTAAAAAAAAAAACGTGCCTGGGAAACAAGAAGGTGTGTGCTCCTCTGCAGCTCACTCTGCACCCTCTGCCACAATGGGCAGGATCCCATGATCTTTGGGAGCCTTGTGCTGCCCAAATGGAAGGTGCTGAGAGTGCCCTTGGCTTTAGGCAAACAGCCTTGCATAGCTTCAGCCCCAGAATCTGCTCCTGAAAGGCAGCTCACTGCCACAGCTTTTGGGAATTTCCTTCTGCACATGGAGCCACCCCAAAGCCTGCAGGGCTGTGGGGGGCTGCTCCTCCCCTGCCCGTGGCAAGCAGGGGTCCCCAGCAGGGACCTGGGTCCCACCTCACACTGGCCATGGGCGGGCAAAGAGATTGCCAGGCAGAAGAGGAAGATGCAGCAAAGCTTGTGGCAGCCCCAGCCCAGGAACACAGCTCCAGGACCCAAGGCTGGGCTGCCCTTGCTGATCCTGATTCCTTCCTCTTTGTCCCAGGTCCCAACAAGGTTTCTCCCCGCAGACCTGGACTGAAATCAGGTAAGAGCAAGGCAGCAGGAAGAGCCACCTGCACTCTGCAGCCTCCTCCTCCTCTTCCTTACCAGCAGCCTGGATACAGATACAAAAGGTGCTTGAGCCCAATCTTGTTCATAGCCTGGTGGCCCAGGGCCCTCCAAGCTCAAAACAAGCTGCAGCTCTGCTCCCAGCGCCATCCTGCAGGGACTTTGGCCCAGCCAGGGAGCAGAATGACAAGGATATGGTGGTGGTTGCCCTTGGGGAAGCCAGGGGAGAGTTGCTGTGTGGACTGCAGAAGACATGAGTGACTAAAGCCTCACTGTCCCCAGGGAACTGCCCTTGAGACACAGGCAGTCACTTGCTCCCAATATCCAGTATGTGAAAAGAAAGCCCTGAATGTGACAGCTAAACACTGCTGATGCCGCTGATGGAAGCGGCTATGCTGAATCTCTCAAAGCAGGTCTCCTGGATGTGGGGGCCAGCCACAACCCACTGCTGCAGACCTCGACAGGTGGGACGCCACTGTCTCACAGGCTCCGAAGAGAGCCAAGGATACAGCATGACTTTTCAAGCCAATAGTAAATGGGTGCATCAGGATAAGGGAAACTGTACCCTGGAAACACCTTGGTCCCACCAGCTGTGATGGGTTGTGACAAGATCCACCTTCCTGGTGGGCTGGCACAATGGACAAAAGCCACACGCCCATGAGCTGCTGGAAGCTGATCATGAGGCAGTAGCTGAGCTCAGCATACCAGTCAGGATGCTGCTCTACAGTTTCTTGCTCTAGAAGAGGTTCAGGGAGGATGTTGTGATGGGCCAGTACTTTGCAGTGCTCTTTCCAAGCCTGCAGGTTAAAAGCTGCCCTGTGACATCCCAGGTACCATCCTGCTGCTTGAGCATATGCAGCAGCACACACGAAGCTGCTTTTCCCACTTGCCCCCAAGAACGTGTTGCTGGGGTGCAGTGGCAGGATCCTGATGCACTGGCTTTCTCCTCCCTTTCAGACTGTGGGAGTCGCCCTGCCATGCAGACTGCCAGCAGGATAGTCGGAGGCTCAGAGGCATCCAGAGGAGAGTTCCCATGGCAAGTCAGCCTGCGAGAGAACAATGAGCACTTTTGTGGTGCTGCAATCCTCACAGAGAAGTGGCTGGTGTCTGCTGCTCACTGCTTTACTGAGTAAGTTTTAGTCATGCCACCTTCCACCCTCCCCATTCCAAAAGCTGCCATATCTGCTCAAGCTCCCACTGCACCACTCTGCCCCATCACGGGGAGAATGAGGAGTTTCCATCACTCCTGGAGTGGATGGCAGGATGGGCAGGAGGCAGCTTGGGTTTGCAGGACAATGTTGTGGCTGTAGGCTCATATGGTCCCCACTGTCTCTCCTCCAGGTTTCAGGACCCGGCCATGTGGGCAGCTTACACAGGGACCACCTCCCTCAGAGGCTCTGACAGTGGTGCAGTGAAAATGGACATTTCACAGATCATCCCACACCCCTCTTACAACGCTGACACAGCTGACTATGATGTGGCCGTGCTGGAGCTGAAGAAACCTGTGACCTTCACTAAGTACATCCAGCCTGTGTGCCTCCCAGATGCTGGCCATCACTTCCCCACCAGCAAGAAGTGCCTTATCTCTGGCTGGGGCTACCTCAAGGAGGATTTCTGTAAGCAAAGCATGGCAGCCAGCAGAGGAGACACAGTGGGGTGTGAGCAGGGCAGGAGGCATCGGGGAAGGGCACTCAGACCTTGCTCTGGCCAGCTGGGGTGGGCTGTACCCTGAGCTGCTGATCCTGTGCAAGGCTCCCTGCACTGAGCCCACAATCGTGTCTTTCTTGTTCAGTGGTGAAACCCGAGTTCCTGCAGAAAGCAACAGTGGAGCTCCTGGACCAGAACCTATGTTCCAGTCTCTACAGCCATGTTCTCACAGACAGGATGATGTGTGCTGGCTACCTGGAGGGGAAAGTCGACTCCTGCCAGGTAAGCTTTGCCTAGAGAACATGGCACACCTGCCTGCATAAGGCTTTTCCCTCCCAGTATGCACCAAGTGACACTTCAAGAAGCACAACTGACACTATGGTCGCTGTTTCCCCTTGATGTTTGAGGCCCTGCCTTGTACACAAGCACAGATCAGTGACTGCAGAAGACACAAATGAGGATATGTTCTCTTCTGCTCAAAGCAGGGCACTGTTGTTTAAGGGGCTCTTTCAGCTAATTAACTACTTTTCTTTTCTTCCTGAGCTGTCATCAGGGCTGGCCCTACCAATGTTCCACACAGGTCTTCAGATCAAAATCCAGATGGGCAAAGGGCAGCAGTGGAAACTAAAACATACACAACAGTTTTGGTGAACAACAGAGTGGTTTTATCCAGCCTTTATCCAGCCTGGAACTGCAAGTGGTCAGCTGGAGACAGGCCTGCCTTTCATAGTATGGAGAGAGGAGAACTGTGATGTGGGAGGACTGTGATTTCTAGGTCTGTCTCTGTGGTTTGGCAGGACCAGCTAAACAAAACTGCACTTTTCTGGTGGTAGTGCTTCATATTTCTGCACCAAATATAGCATGAACACCAGAGAAGGGGCCAAGAATGGAAGATTCAAGGTTGGGTGATGAACATGACCCATCTGGTTATTCATTACTGGTCTAGAGCAATCTTATCCCCAGAAGGCATTACCAGCTTCACAGACACCACATGTCCATCAGTGATAGTCACAGGGTCCCACAATAACCAAGAACTGACCAGGGAAACACAGACCAAATCAAGAAAACAACCTGATGCAAACATTAACGTGGTGTCCCTGGGTTGTGTATCAGGCAATGAACACCCATCATCTGGCTGTGTATGGGCTGCTAGGATTAACCTTTATGAGGTTTAACAAATTATTAAAACAGTAGAAATGCTAAATCCTAGATTTTACAGATGGTGTCCTTTGTTCTTCTGGCATATAAAGGGCACAAGGCTACTGCAGGACAGTGTGCCCACATGGAGGAATACCCAAAGGCCAGCACTGAGGTGCTCCACTCATCACTAGGTTGGAGCAAATATGAAGTGAGTTAGGATACACAGGGACAGAGAGACCCCAGCTGGTAGAGAGATGCTGAGGGTGGCCAGGGCAAGCTCAGTGTATCCCCAGGGAGAGCTCACCATCTGGCTTCTCTTGCAGGGTGACTCTGGTGGGCCGCTGGTTTGCCAAGAACCATCTGGCAGGTTTTTCCTGGCAGGAATTGTGAGTTGGGGTATTGGATGTGCTGAAGCCAGGCGGCCTGGGGTTTACACACGTGTTACCAAACTCAGAGACTGGATCTTGGATGCAATTTCTGCCTTCCCTACCTCCATAGCCCATACTGTCCCTCCAGCACACTTCAGTACTAACAGTAACATGGTCAGCGCTGAAGAGGTCAACACCACCACCGGAGCAACCCCTACCACCTCAGCAGCCCCAGCTGCCAGCAGGCCAGTGACTGCAGCAAGACCACAAGGTAAGAGCATCCACAGCGGGTGCACCTTGGCAGGCAGAGTGACAGGTACAGGTCCAAACCTCGGGTTTGTTCCTCCGCTGACCTAAGCTGACCTTCTGTAGGGTGAGCCACAGAACTTTGCCTAAGTGCTAAGGCACAAGTGACACTATATGGCTGCCCTGGCTCAGTCCAGAGCAGCCTGGCAAAGTCACTCAGTACCTCTGCAGTTCCACGCGGTCCTTTGCCTCTGTGACTGTCTGTGTAATCTTGCCTGTGTAAGTGGTCTGCTCTGGCAGGCCCAGAACAGGCCACTAAGGCACAACAGCATCTGGCAGTATTTAACCTGTTGGTCACTTACTTTTGCTTGCCACCTGAGGAACTCCCAGCAGTTCAAAACTGATGGCTGCCCCTTCACAGCAGCCATGCATCTCTCCCTGAAGGGAAGGAGACCAGGTGTCTGCAGGATGACCTGTCTACTCCAAAGAGCCCTCCTAGCAGCTTTTCAGGGAGATGCAGATGAAGAGTCTTTTTCTAAATCTAGAATTAACTTTTTATCTGGAATGGCAAGGCTAAGAGGCAGAGAGCTGCTGATTACTCTGCCTTCAAGAAGGGCCCAGGATTGACGACTTGCCAAGAGCAAGATGCAGAACAGCAGTTTGTGTGAAAGCCCAGCTGTACATGGCCACCATCAGGCACTGCCACTATCAGCTGGTAGGGCTTGGGTAGATGTCTCACACTTCAGCCCTGACCTGTCCCTGCTAAAGCTTACTGGTCAGAGAGAGAAAAGTCTCTCCTTGCTTTTCTTCTGCTAGGAATACTCACAAATCATGCTTTGACTTTCGTTCAGAGTGTGGAGGACGACCTGGGTTCTCTAAACCCAGCAAGATTGTGGGAGGAACAGATGCTTCCAGAGGAGAGATCCCTTGGCAAGTCAGCCTGAAAGAAGACTCGAGACACTTCTGCGGAGCCACCATCATCGGGGACCGCTGGCTGCTGTCTGCAGCTCATTGCTTCAATGAGTAAGAGCCCATCCCTGCCCCTGCTCCAGCTCACCTGCCCACTGGCACAGAGCTGCGCAGCCAAATCCACTGTGTGGCACTGGAGTCAAGAAATGGAAATCAAGAACACATATTGGACATTAATTTTTGCTATAACGAGACATTCACAGTAAAAAGGAATTTGTGGGGAGGTTGGAATGAGGCAGAGAAAGGTTAAAGCAGTGTGAGCAGGGAGCAAGGACAACACATCTAAGAGGAGTGGAAAAGGTGCCAAAAGAGAGTTTCTTTAATAAATGTAACCTTAAATATTGTCTGTAATATATTAAATAGAGACACGTGGTCAGCTGGTAAAGGGAAAATAGTCAGTTCAATCCTGCATATTTCTGTTAAACTGCAAGAGAGCCCAAGCCCAGATTTATAAGTAGCCTAGATAAAGAAATGATAATTTCTTTGATAAATGAAATAGCAAGAAGATAATGCTTGTCAAGAACAAATTCCTGAAGGCAGAAAAAGTGGGTGACTAACTCTGAAGGATTTTAAGACAACCTCATGCATTAAACAGATGGGCAATAAAGCAGCAAGTGAAATGCAAGGCAGACAAGTGTGAAATGAGGCACACACCCAAACCAGGAGTGCTGGCTGTCTGTGAATGAGTCTCCATCAGCTGTTGCAATTCAAAACAAGACATCAGGAACATGTGGATATTGCCCTGAGAGCAGCAGTCCTGTGGCAGGGGCAGTTAACGAGCACAGGAATGCAGTAAAAAACAAGGGAGATGAGCAGGATGTTGCCGGTAATGCACAGCACACCAACATCACAGGGAGGGCAAGAGTAACACTGTGTGAATGTGTACACAAGGCTCAGGGATGAGCTGGGTGTGGAGCAGCATCATAATAAGCACAACAAAGTAGATCAGACTAGACCTGGGGAAAAAAAAACTGGGGGGAAGGCAGTGTTTGATGGGACTGTACAATAATGGAGGGTACAAAGTGTTTAGGGAATGCCTTTTGACTGTCTTTTTAGGATAACAAATAACCACCAAGAGCAGGTGGAAAACAATCAAAAGGAAGCAGTTTTTAATAAATGTCATTAAACTGAATATTAAAAATTCACATGGGGTTAAAAAAAAAAACCACAGAACTTTAGAAAATTCCAAATAAAACCAAAAAATCCAGCAAGACCTACTGAATACAGAGACACCACCTGTGTGCCAGAACACTCCTGAAATCACAAATTTCTGGAGATGAAGAGAGGATTATTATTACATGTTTACTTGCTTCTTCAGGTAATATCCAAGAGGTGCCACTGCTGGAAACAGTTCTTTGGACCTGACTTAGCTGGGCTGCTCTGCTGTGTGCTGATCATATAAAGCTGTCTGCAATTTCAACGTCAGAATTCATGCTAGCCATAAATGTGTGAGTATGCACATTTAGGTTTATGTATTTGCAGGACAATTCCAGAAGAGATCGAAGCCTACGTAGGAACAACATCACTAAATGGAACAGACGAGAATGCAGTGAGAGTCAATGTAACAAGAGTGATCCCACATCCCCTCTTCAACCCCATGATCCTGGACTTTGATGTGGCTGTACTTGAACTGGCAAGACCTCTTGTCTTCAACAAATACGTACAGCCCGTGTGCCTCCCACTTGCCGTGCAGAAGTTTCCTGTTGGGAAGAAATGCCTCATTTCTGGATGGGGTGACCTCCAGGAAGGGAACGGTAAGCAGTAATGCATCACCTGCTGATTTGCCTTGGAGCAGTGATACCCTGAGCAGCAAAGTCCGTGCCACTGTGACCCACAGTTCTGGGAATGTATAGGACAGGGGTCAGTAACACGGACAGTCAGGAACTGACAGAAACACAAGAATAAGCAAGAATAAAGGCACACAGAGCACTGCCTTAAACCACAGTTACCTAAGAGTCACCAGCAAACAAGAAAATGGAGAGAGCAGCTTGGTGGGAACCAGGAGAAACCTCCTGGACTGCCCTCAGTAGCTCTACCATGCTAAGCAAGTGTCAGGCGCTTGCCTCAGAGCCTGCTGCAGCTCTGGCAGGACAGTATGTCAGCCACAGCAGCCACTCTCAGTCACAGAGATGTTCCAAGCAATTAGCATAAGAAAAGATCCCGCTATAGGGAGAAGGCCTGAGAGTGGCACATGTGCTACCAAAGAAGTCCAGCTGACAAGAAGCCCTCAAGCTCACAGGACCATGGGACACAAACTGTGCAGAATCCTTAGCACAGACACTAAACTGCACCCTGGGGTGAGCCACAAGCTGAGAAAACAGGTTATACAGGACTCAATTCCCACGTTGGATTAGAGCCTGTTTTCCTAAAGTATGTGTTGAGTCAGTCTAAGAGCCACTAGTTCCTTCCCTCTGCTGCACTCACTAATTCTGTGGTTTTCATGCAGACACCAAGCCTGAGATCCTGCAGAAAGCATCTGTGGGCATCATAGAACAGAACACCTGCAACTTCCTCTACAACTTCTCCCTCACTGACCGAATGATCTGCGCTGGCTTCATGGAGGGGATGGTAGACTCATGCCAGGTAAAAGTGTGGTATTTCTCTACTCTGTAGATTGTTCTAGAAAGCTGGGCTAGCTCTGCCTTCAGCTCCTTCAGATCCTCATGAAATATTTACTGAGCTGCTGTAACCCAGCTGTGTAATTCCCATGTACCTGAGCACAAAAGACCCCAGCCCACTACTTTGGAGATTTAGAAAAGTAAATAAAGCTCTACCAAGCTGAGAATGACTTAAACCAACATCCCAGCACTCTGTCTGGCCAGACAAATCCTGGATGAAGCAGGTCTCCTCCAGTGGCAGTGAGTCAGTGGCAGTTGGTGGCAGCTGTGGAAAGGTGCTGACAGGAGCCAGGTTGAGCCACTGATCCTAGCTTCAACCTCTGCACACTCATGCCCTGCATACACACTGCATGACAGCAGACAGACCCACAAGGCTGGAGAAAGAAGAGCTGGGGATAGTTAAGTCCTTCTGGTGTGTCTGAGGGGCAGACCTTATTGGACTGAGCAGCCATTGCCTTGCTTCTTCTGCAGGGAGATTCAGGTGGGCCCTTGGCCTGTGAGGTGACCCCGGGAGTGTTTTACCTTGCTGGCGTCGTGAGCTGGGGATTTGGTTGTGCCCAGGCTATGAGACCCGGTGTGTACTCCAGGATTACGAAATTCACAGACTGGATCCTGGACACCATCTCCCAGTTGCCCAATGGTGGCACAAGCATCCCTTCCAGTTCAGCCATCCCTAGAACTTCTACCACAGCCATTTTTATCCAGCCCAGCACAACGGCTGCAAGTCCAGCCAGCAGAACCACCCTGGGGACGAAGATGAGCACAACCGTGAGCAAAACCTCCACAGCTCTGAGGACGACCGAGACTGCCAAGCCCACCCAAACCCCAGGTAAAACTGAAAACTGATGTATTGACATGTTGGTAGGACACCTCCAGCATAGAGGGTACTGAGCAGGCCATGGGTTATTGCCTTCCAGTGGTGCCTTGTACCAGCCTCACTTTCAAGTGTTCCAGCAAGGTGTGTATTGGAAAAGAAAATCCCGAATGTGATGGTGTTGTGGACTGCAGCAACGGCTTCGACGAGCGCAACTGCGGTGAGTTCTCCTCTGTAGCCCCTGGCTGCTGCCAGCTGTGACCCAGCTGTGACATGACCCAGACTCCAGAGTGGCACCCACCATATTCACACCGGCTGTCCTGGGCCCAGATACTGGGCACCTGGGCCAGCCCACTGTGGTCCAGATCGTACTTGCTCTGCCAGAGCCTAAAACAAGATAAAGCTGGATGAGCTGGATCCAAATTTACTGCCAGAAAGTGTGGCCTCTTCTACTCTGCTACAGACATTAGAACCCATTTCCCAGCACACTGGCCTTCTGGCCAGTCAGTCTGGTAGCACAAGGTGGCAAGACAGCTCTGCACAACATGGCAGCCCAGAAAGTGTCTTGTCATCCCTGGGACTGCTGAACATTCCTTGCCGTGTGATAGCTCAGCCAGTCCATCCAAATACCTGCTCCTCACATACCACATCCCTGGAAGGTGTGATCTGTGATAACAAGTCCGCAAAATATACCCTGTCTGTCAAGCCTTGCCTCAGCTAGGTGAACTGAATTCATCACATCCTACTGCCCTGTACATGCTCCCCAGAAGGCTGTCCCACAGCACAGGTTATGGAAGGCAGGCAGTCATTCCTTTCATTTATGGTTACTTAAAACCACGGTGCTTCTTCCTCTCTTCCAGACTGTGGCTTAACAACTGCTCTGGCCTTCAGCAAGATCGTGGGTGGCAGCAGTGCAGCTCGAGGAGAATGGCCCTGGCAAGTCAGTCTCTGGCTTCGGCGGAAGGAGCACAAGTGTGGGGCTGTCCTTATTGCTGACCAGTGGCTGCTCTCTGCAGCTCACTGCTTTGACATGTAAGTCTGAGATGAGCTAGTTAAGCCAGCTGGCTCTTGGCCTCAGTCCCATCAGCCCACCTGCCCTTCCCCTCCCTAGCAGTCCAGCACCCTGGCTGGGATGCTGTGCCCTGCAGGAAGCACACACCCTCTATTAGAGATATGCCCCTACAGGTAAGTGTGAAGAGAAACGAGTGGAGCAAAGCCTGAGTATACCCACTGTTCTGGAGACAGGGGTCCTGACTTCCCAAGGTGTGGCCAGCCCCACAAGTGGAGGGATGGCCCTCCTTGTGAGGCTATGGTCCTAACAGCCAGGTTTGCTGTCTTTCCGCAGTTACAGTGACCCCAAAATGTGGGTGGCCTTTCTAGGAACACCCTTCCTCAGTGGCATCGATGGCAAAATGGAGAAAATATTCCGTATCTACAAACACCCTTTTTACAACGTCTACAGCCTAGACTATGATGTGGCACTACTGGAACTGAGCACACCTGTCACGTTCAGCAGCACCATCAGACCTATATGTCTCCCAGACAATTCTCACATCTTCCATGAAGGGGCCAGATGCTTCATCACAGGCTGGGGCTCCACAAAGGAAGGAGGTACTGGCTGAGAGGGCCCTCCCACATCCATGATGGCCAAGCTCAATGCCACCTACACTGTAACACTGCAAGCCCAAACATCTACAGTTCCCACACCTCTACCCCAAGCACTCCCATCCCAGGCCATATGCTGCAGAGGATACCAAGCTGGGCAAGGCCTGGTGTCACCATCATCTCCTCCCCAGCTACCACACACTCTACTCCTCCATTTGGTCACACCTCTGCCCTCTTGGAGCCTTCGCAAGCTTTCTACATGCCAGCCACTGTGTTCCCCACCCCCACAGCAGCTGCTCCAGCTGTGCTCCTTCAGTACAAGGACCACCCCAATACCATTTGTGTGTGGTCAGCCAAGCTACCTAACAAACTACACACCCAAGGGACCTTCTTGTGTTTAGTCTACTGAACCAGGCCTGATTCACTTTCCTAGAGCAGGTCTCTCCCTCTGGCAAGCAAGTAAGGCTGCAGAGACCCCACTTCTTCACATGCTGCTGTTTCTCATGTGCTCTTCACCCAGCTAACAGCAATACTTGTCTCCTCAGGTCTCATGTCAAAGCATCTGCAAAAAGCAGCAGTGAACATGATTGGAGACCAGGCCTGCAAAAAGTTCTACCCTGTCCAGATCAGCAGCAGGATGCTGTGTGCTGGTTTCCCGCAGGGCACCGTCGACAGCTGTTCAGTGAGTGCAAGAGCACCAAATGCTGTGGCTGGGACAGAGCAAGCTCATGCCAAGTCCCTAGGCTATATTCTCTCAGGAGGGCCCTGCCCTGCCTCCCCTAGCTCAGCTATCTGTCCATCCATCAACTGGCTGCTGCCATGTCCATCCTGCATACAACTCATGCTGCTTGCCCCATCAACCTGTGACAGGTCAGGGAAACACACAGAGAGGTAATGCTAAGCAAGAGACCGCAGGGATACCATGGAGCTTGTTCCATGACCCTATTGTACCTCCAAACACACCCTTCTATGTTCCAGAACCCCAGCCTCAGATTGTTCACACAGGTACATCACTGAGCAGTCCTCCAGCTTGGAATGGGGCTCCTGGGGAAGTGGGGAACAGGACGGCAAATGCCCATGCCCCAGAGAGAAAGAACATTTCACAGCTGGAGGAGCTGTGCTGCCTGTGGCTTGATACTGGATCCTTTTCCTCTCTCTGCAGGGCGATGCAGGTGGGCCCCTGGCATGTAAAGAACCCTCAGGGAAGTGGTTTCTAGCAGGAATCACGAGCTGGGGCTATGGCTGTGCCAGGCCATACTTCCCTGGTGTCTACACCAAAGTCACAGCTGTCCAGAGCTGGATTGTGCAGAACCTCAAGCTCTGAAACTGCATTTCACCACTCAGGGAAGGTGATGAATGAGAGGACTAACTGCCAGAGGATGCACTAACCCCTCAGCTATTGTACATTTTTTTGATGCTGCAAAGGGGTGAAGATGGCCTTGCAGGTATTAAGCAAATGCCAGTGTTGTGTGACCCGCTGGTTGTGACACCAAGGCATTTGATAACTGCTTTGCATAAAAAGGTACAAATTCTAGACATTTTCTATAAATAAATGAGGCCTGTCCCACCTTAAGACCTGGCCAAACATACTGTGCATTAAAACATGACCTTTCTAGTCGGATGGGTGCCAGAAATATCTGCCAAAGATTCATGGAATTTGGCTGACCTCTGCCTGTGAGCTGTCATCCCAAAGTCATGCCAACAGACTTGTGAACTTCGCCCCAGTGCAAAGTTATGACCTCGCAGAAGCGTCAGACCTCACTGTCTTGATGGAGCTGTTGTGCTGTGCAGTGGCTTTTGGGAAGGGTGTGATGCTGTTTCCAATTAGTGCGTGGTACTAGGGAGCTCAGTGATGACTTCCTGGCTCACCATTTGATCCCAAGAGAATGCAGGACTAGAACACTTGGGAGTTCAGACTGCACAGGCCCTCATCTGTACTAGAGTATTAGGACAGGCTTCTCACACACCCCCCCGCAGCTCCTTTTGCATTAGGTAACAGGTGATTAAACTGGCAAAGATTAAGGCATGGCCACAGAGACCACTGTCTAGCTAAGCTAGGTGGGAAAAATGTAAAGTGCTGAGATAGTGGTGCCAATTATACTTGTCAGGTCCCACCAGCCAGCATAAGACACATAGACAACTTTGTTCACAAGAACGGCTGCAGAGCTCATGTGCTGAGTCTTGGGCAGAGCAGACTTAGACAAGTCCCCATAGATTCAGCCACCGAAAGTGAACAGCTGCTCGTACCCCAAACCCCTTCCTCATTTTTGGTGCTTTAAGGTCGGCATCTCGGCATAGCAAGATGTTTCCTCCATCCCAACCCAGCTGGCAGCAAGATCCACAACTTCCCCAGACAGAGCACCAGCTAGGTGGGAGACCTGGCTTCCAGACATGGCTCAGCTCCAGATGGGTTCAGATCCATGGCTGGAACACTCGTGGGATGCTCCCACGAACAAAATGGGACTGCTGCACAGCCAGTGCCACAAAATTCATATAGCCATGAAGAAAAGTAAAAAGCCCCCTAAGCAAACATGTCTGAAAGCACTTTATTTTCAAGCAGTCATTCTGACAGTCTGGAAAGGAAACTCCAGTTTCAGTAAGTCCAAATACCCAATTATCTCCTCATAGTTTACTCTGTGTGAGAACACTTTAAGTTCTATCACATCCCTCTGACTGCCTAGCAGGTATGGAGATGTCATCCTTCCAGTCTGCCTCTGTGTCTGGCAAACCATGAAATCTTTTATAAAATACAGAAGAGCTTCAAAAGAAGGCATTTGAAAAAAACTCACTATATGGGCACTGTTAATCTCCAGCACTCTCCTCTTCCAGCTGCTGTATCCACTGCTGACCACACAGCATGAACCCAACTTTTCAGGAGTGGTGTGTAAGCAGAAAATAACAGAGTTGCACCCCAAAGCAGACCCACATCCCCTGCTGCAGACATGCTCTTCCATCAAAAAAATGGCGCTTAGAATGTAGGCTCCAAGATGGAATGTCTGTGCCAGAGCCAAACCAAAAACTACAGAGTATCACAGCCACACAACACGCTTTATTCTATAAAGAAAAGAACCTAAGTACTTCCCAACCCTGTTCATCCCTAGCTGTGCTTGCACAACTATTTGCGAGGCTGTCCTGCTCCCCAACACTGTGCTTGAGCTGAGTCAAAGCCTACGAGCCCAAAGACAGCCCCACATAGCACTACACAGATACAAGGAATGAAAGTGCCAAGGTGGCATGTGGAGAATCTTCTGGCAGCTTTTCGACTAATGAAAAGGGACTGGGTAACTACCTGATGGATAGGTCCATGCTGGAATCCCGAGCAAGGGCATTGTCTTGCTGGCTTGGCTTGGCCCCTGTTTTCCACAGAAGGCTCCTTGCCTGTCACAGCCCTTTCGGCAGGGATTTATCAATTGATATAATGCCTTGGGCCAGTCTGGACAGTTGGGAAGGGCAAGAAGTAAAGCAAGCAGCTCATGGAAAAAAATCACTCTCTCCTGGAGCTGCTGCTAATAAAAGCCAATGGATGCAAAAGGTTCAGCGAGGTTTTATTGCTCTGCCATGGCAGGGGCTGGGAAGGCAGCAGGATTCACCCCTAACCACCTGGACTGGCCGCTCGTCCCTTCCCCACATGGTCCCTCTCGGCCCGGAGGCCGGCAGGCGTCACATGTTGGCTCTCTCCCGCTGCAGTCGAGAATTGTAGGCTCGGGAAACTGTGTTCCAGGAGTCCATGTACCGGTCCATGCACATGGCGATGCACTTCTGCGGGACACAGAGCCTCAGCGGCCGCCCCGAGCTGGAGGGCCCCGGGTGCCCACTTCTCCCGCCCGTCCTCACCTGCTCGGAGTTGTCCAGGGCGCCGCCGGGCTTCCCGATGCACTTCCGAAAGCACTTGTCCGTCATCCGCTGCGGAGAGAGCCCGTGAGCGGGACCGCGGCCCGGGGGCTCTGGCCGCAGCCACCGCCCCCGCTGCGAGGGGAGCGGGGCGGCCTGGCCGTCCCCCGCGATCCGCACCGGGACCGAGCCAGCCCCCGCCCGCCTCCACCGCCCCTTCTGACCTGCAAGAGCTCCTGTGCGTTGGCCACGGCGATCTGCACCTTCACCTGCTCCATGATGAGCCCCGGGTCCAGCTTCCCCCCGCCGCCTCCTCCGGAGCCGAAGTCGGAGCCGAAGCTGCTCTCCATGCTCAGAGACACCGCGGCCGGGGGGCCCAGCGCTGTCGGAGGGAGAAATGGCGGCGCCCAGGACTGCGGTTCCCGGCGGGCCCTGCGCCGCCTCCGCCTCCGCGCCGGGCGGGACCGAGCGCTGCGCTGCGCCCCGCGGGCCGCCGGGGCCGCCTCAGCGGAGCCGCACCACGCTGTCCACAGCCCGGGGACGCCCGTCCCGCCGCCGCTCGTGGCCCGTGTCCCCGAGCGCTGGTGTCACCGCCGGCCGCGGAGGAGGCGGCCCCGAGCGAGCTCCCAAGGGACTCCCCGGGGCCGGGCCGGGCCCGGGTCAGACAACAGCATTCGAGTATCAGGGCTCAGCTCAGCTCCACGAACTGAGGCAACGGGAAGGGTCTTTAAACCGGCATCACCAGAGACACAAACGCTGCCCAGCTGCACCCCGTAGTGAAACACTAGCTCTGCTGGGATCCCCTCAGAGAGAAACTCCCCTGTGGGTTGTCTCTGGAATTCATCCTTCTGTTCTTCGAGGCTTCCCTCCGCATTACGTGATTCGGGTGAGAGGCCCATGACCTTAAAGTCTGCCTCAATTCCATTACACTTACCTCCATTAAATAAGAATGCTGTGGGACGAGGTAGAAGCAAATGGGAGAGGACAACGCTACGGAGCTCTTCTCCATGGGTAAGATGTGATGTGCAGGTAGGAAATGGCATGAGAGAGGAGGGGACTGAGTATGACAGCAGAGCTAAAGCCAAAACTGGGCTCATCTTCACTAGCTCGAGCCCACATTCAGAGTATTGCAAACCATATCAACCCGTCTTTGGATCTGCCCACTTCAAACAGAAGTCATTCCTACCACCTCGCAGAAGCATCATCAGCTAGTGCTAACGATGGGGCAGCCACCTAAGGTACAATTTTAAAACGAGTACGGACTGGAAAGTGGGCTGGAAGCTGAGCCAGGTTGGCAAATGCGTTAGCTCGTGGCAATGCTTCTGTCCATCCCTGAGAATCCATCCCTGCCAGGGATCGGTATCTGCTCTCATTCTTATTTAGCATCAAGTAGGTTAAATCAAAAAACCCCTTCAGTGCAGGGGTGATGAGAAAGCAAGGGAAGGTTTATCTGCTCCAGCTCCTGATATTCTTCCCCCTGCTTTTGTTGATACTGTTCAGAAGACAGCACGTTCCACCAGCGCTGCGTCACGTTAAGGAAAGCATTCGTTTGCTTCTGAAGCACGCCCCGCGATCCCTGTTGGGACACGCCCCGCGATCCCAGCTGGAGCACACTCTGTGATTCAGCTGATCACTGTTAGGAGCACAGACAGCTTTTTGTGTCCTCTCTCCACACTTAATAAAGGCCTCCTTGGATGAATCATCTCAAACAGCCCACATGACCTATATGTGTTGGTTAATAGACAGAAGCAAACCAATAAAATGCAAAACATTTATTCGAGTGTGTTGTACAAAAAGTTTCCAGTCATAAAATGTATATTACAAATCATTGAAAAAGACAAGACATTTGGCATGCATATTCTAAAAAGAAAAAAACAAACCACTTTGAAATGATAAAGTCTAGGTAATGATGTAGTTTTTCTGAGTTTCAAGTGAACATTTTGATCGTTTTGTCTTTGTGTTTCTGTTAACAACCTTTTTCATAATTCCCTATTTAAAAACTTGAACCTTCCAAAAACTCGTCTGCAGCAGCTGACTGGAGGTGGTTACTGCAGTGCCCTCAAGCCAGACCTATCTAAATCAAAATTTTGTTAAAAAATTAAAAATTAAAATCACAATTCGAGTCACAAGACATCGCTGCTATGAAAAGAGGACATCAACTGTATTTTGTGCCCAAATGGAAAGCATTTTGGCTTAAACTTGCTCAAAACACATTATTGCTTGTAATTTTAGTGTAATGATCTGGGTAGCTGAATATACAGTAACATCTGCCTTACCAAGATGGAATTGTCACCTTAGTAATAGCTAACTAGAAAATCTGGAAGTTCAATAAACCACATCTTATTTTCTGGAACTCCAAGTTAATTCACTGCTTGTGCTATTCTGAATGGAGGCTTTGAATGCTGAGCATCCTTTTCACTCTAGACCTTAGCATTTCAAGAAAGGCATTATGTTTACAAATAATAATTGCATGTAAATATGGTCTTGTATAAAAAAACAACAAACACCTTTAAATAATTTTAAACTGGTTTAAAGCTAAGCATATTGAAGGGCAAATAAAAATTCTGTTTCCCAGGCCATTTTAAATGAGAAAACAATCTCTCCAATATAATTTGTCCCAATATTCAGCTATAACAGTGCTTTGAAAAATGCAATCACTATCTCACCTTCAGCTCACTGGTTCACAAGGCTTTGCTCACACAGAGTTTGGACCCAACAGTGTCAATAAAATGCAGGATCAAATACGGATATGCCTTTGTTTAGAGATAAGACTTTCAAAAGAAGATACAGAAAGAAGAGATAGAATGGTTTAATAGTGAAGACATGAGAGAAGTGGCTACAAGACATCTAGAACATACAGCATGCATATTTTCCTACAGCATCAAAACCTTTCTGATGCGCATAAAACTAACAGATTCTCCAATGTCCTGGGGTGCAGAGAGGATTTTCATAGGTCTCTTCTAACCTGCAACCTCTGTTCAGGTTGCAGTTAAAGGGCCTTTATGCAGGATGAGCATTAAAAAAGAAAAAAAAGGTGTATAAAACCCAGTAAGATCCCTGAACTGAACATGAAGTGTCCCATTGCTTGAGGACAGACACCACATGTAGTGATCTTTCACAGTACAGTACTGCTTCACACTGCAGTACAATTCCCACACTACTGCCAGCTTGCACACATGCTCAGCTGGCTTTTACATCACAGGAAGCAGATATTTATATTCTTCCTGAGACTTTTGGTTCCTGCTACAAACACAGACTATGCAGCCAACTCCCCATCTAATGGCAACACAGAGCTGAAGAAAAGTGAGCAACATGTCAGTGCAAATGATGGGTTCTGTCAGAGCCAAGCTGGAACCCCATGAAGGCATAAAGAGACCTGCTGGGAAATAGAGCTGTGAAGCAAGAAGGGAAACTGGAAATACAGCTGTGCGGCAGCAAAGGAATCACAGGAAATATGGATGTGCATGAACAAGGGAATCCCAGCCACTCCACTCCTTGGAGTATGTCACTGCAATGCAACAATTAAAGGAACAAATGCCGAAGCAAGGGAGACAAAAGTGGCACGAAATGCCAGGGACTCTGAAGCTACACCTCCCTCCAGAAGACACCACATTCCTGATAGGTCTGCAGATGGATGGACTTGTTCTGAGACAAGTATTTTCATGTGGCATGAGCTTACGAGGAGGCAGGATGCGTTTATTGAATTTTATATGATATTCTGTTATGATCTACACATAGCAAAAACTATTTACTATTTCATCCAGAATAAGGTTGTATTTCTGGAATAAGAACATCCATATGGATAGTTACGCTCAAGTAACTACTCTGATAAAAGCTTCATTTCCCTCATCAGGGATACCTTAAAATCATTTTTCTCCAGACAAGTCAAATCTATTTCTCCTTCAAGCTTTATGCCAGGTATCGGCACTGGAGTAGAACTGCTGTCCACGCCCTAATTTCGTCAAGACTGGTTCATATACAGGATCAAAGAGAAAAAGGGGGAAAGGCAACACTGGATTTCATTTGGACAAAAAGCTTTAAATATCCTGAAAATGGAAAGAAATCCTTGAAAGATGAAAAAAAGAAACAATGCTTTTTGGGCTGGTAAAACCACAAAACTGCCTCCCAGTCTGGCGCTGTTAGACAGAAGCTCAGCATTAAAAGCAAGAGGCCGGGATGGTGGCTAGAGAAGGCGACACACAAAAAAGAAAGTACATGGAATACAGTAGTTCTTCTGTGTCTTGTAATTTACAGCCAGGAGTTACTTATCATATTTTTAGTAGCCTATTAAAAAGCACTGTGGTAACAGAATCATCCAGATTCAGACTGTTGGCTTTTCCCACAGTGTCAATCACAGGTTTATTTGACCTGTATGTATCTAAACATGGTCCTGAAGAATCAAATAAACTGTTTCCAAAGTTAAAGGACACAGTTCCAATTCTAAGGACAAATTCTGCAGACTGTTACTCAAGGGCACAGTGCTCATCACAAGAGATCTGCAAGCACCAGTTCTTAAGGCTACAAGAAGACACATTCCCCATACAGTAGCTGTTAAGAAAACTATGGCTCAGGTAGCAAGAGGTTTTTCTTCATTCGAGCTGCCTTTCTGAGGCCATTCTTTACAGGAAACAAACACAAAAAACCACAGAAAAAATGCAAATCAACTACATGTTCATTGCTTTAGTATTTAAGATCACAAAATAATCTTAAATTTACAGGACAATCTTAAAGGAATAAGCAGTCTGAAAAATGGCCCATGTAAAAAAAATAAATATAGATCTTTAGGGAAAAAGCAAAAAGCCCTCAAACACTATGTCAGTATATTATAGAAGCTGTGGGTCAGAAAGGGAAATGGTGTCCAGTGGCTGGAAGGTGTGTTGCAAAAATAAATTTACATTGATTGCATTCATTTGCATAACAATGAATTTAGAAAAGGTAATTATAACAGTATGTCTGAGAAACATAATTTCACAAGGTACATCTTACAGAGAGAGAGAGAGAGACATGATTTACTACATATTTAACCTTCTACTCAAGCAGAGTGGGAAAATTACATTAGAAAGATGGCCAAGCATATCAATGCAGTTATCACATCAGCCCAAACAGCCAAATCTTCATCCTGGTTTTTTGTAATGGGTCTTCTGATAATGGATTAAAATATAATTCTTAATGTCTATTCGCTTAACTTCAGCAATTCAGTCATCCCATTCAAACAGAGAAAAGAAGCAGCTTTGATTTATTTTTAAATGGTAAAATAAATTCTGAAGCTTAAACCCCCTTTTGTTCCCACCCTGCTTGCATAACAAAGCCATCAGTCAGAGCCACTAAACTGCCTTTCTAGGTTATATCTGTCAGTCACGATACTGTTCAGAGAACATAATGTCCAAAAGCCACCGAAAACATCCAAACCTTGTCACTTGTCTGATGAGTCCTAACTATTTGAATGACAAGATCAGAGTTCAAGAGTGCAGGTAAAAACAGGATTCTATGCTGGAATCAAAGGGTATCCAAATTTTGTATCCAAACTAGTAGTTGAAAAAATATTTGCATTCTTTGGAGCAGTCAAGTATTTTTCCTCATGCTTAAAGATGAACACTAACCCTTACGGAGAGTATCTTTAGAGAAACACAGCAGCAGAAACCTTAAGCTAAATGGACGCTGTCAGATAAAAATGCATCCTATTAAAATAAAAGTCACCTGCTGCCCATACAACACATTTTTATAAAAAACATTATTCTCCCTTCACTCCTTGTTAGACTTTGCCTCGAGCACTTGAACGCTGTGTCGCTCATGTCCTTAACAGAGCCAGTTCCTTTGAACTGTTTAAAAGTCATTAAACTATTTCTGCTCTATTTTGCAAATACTGCTCCTTAGGATATCTGACAATGCCCCTTTGAACATAAGAGAAGTATGAACAAGCTGTATCTAGCTCTGATTAACGAAGTCAACATTTACATGGGATAACCTTTAAAATCCCCAATATTTATCATTGCCAAAAGTATAAATATGTTTTACTTCTAAAATCTTAATCAAATATCTTTAAAGCTGAGTATGTCGAAAGGATTAAATTATAAATACTGAACATCACAATTTGTGTCCATGATTTAACTTGTGACAATGGCAAAATCCCCTAAAAATCAAACACTTTGAACTCTGGGTTTGACACTTCCAACTTAGGATGTTGTGTATATTCAGGAAGCAGAACCCACCATTCTCTATCTTCTGAAATGATGACATGGAGCTCAGGTGTGACAGACCCAGATGTTCTATCATTAAGTTGTAAAACCTCGAAGAAAGACACAATGGCACGGTCCTGAGTCAAAAATGCCTACAATGAAGCTTCCCTGTGTCATTGCAATTGTGGAGCAGCACTTTGAATGATCCTGGGGTCTAATTTTCCTAAACTGGGAATTGCTGAGGATACAAAATACTAGCATTTCTACAGCTGTGGAGGAAACACTCTGTGAATCTCTCCCAGGGCCCTGCAGATGAACGCACTTCATTAAACTTCTTTTCTGGGGGTATTATACTGGTTATATATGTAATTATCGATTTACCATACACTCAAGGAGTCTCATCTCATTTTAGCTAAAAATCTCTTTTCTGCTTTAGGTTTCTATGTAAGACTTTAAACTCTGTATGGGGAAAAATACTGTATTCCAATATAGTGTTTCAACAAAGAGGGAAAAATAAAGAAATCTATTAAAAATTCTGGCAGTTTTGTTCAGTAAAGGTTTTTTTCGAATTTTTTTTATAAAAATGTACCAAGGAGTAAACTTCAAAGAAATCAGATGATGCATATAAAAATAGTTTTCAGTGGCTCTGGAAGGGAAAAATAGCAAAAAAAAAAAGGAAATAAACGAAGGGGGAAAAGCGCAAATCATAGTTTCTTTCTTCTTTTTTCACATCACTGAGCATCCTCTAGAGGTTGTTCTGGGATCCCCCTAAAATAAGATAGGCAGTGCTGAATTAAATTCTTACCAGCTATTCAGATTGCAAGCCTAGACTGGTTATCATTGCAGTTGTCAAAAGCACTTTTTTGGTAGTTTAGTTGCATTAAGGGAAGATCACTACTATAGAGGAAGTAGAGCACATGCCCTGGTCTGCTGCCAGGACTGACACACTGCTCCTCTGGTTGTGGTTTCCTGCGATGGGTTGACTGGTTAGTCTCCATATTTCCAACAGTGATACAGATGACAAATTAAACTGTGATGTCATTAGCTCGAGACCAGCAAGTTCCTTTATTTCAAATGCTGATTCCATTTGAGAGAGATCTCTGCTGTATAGCTGCTTTTCTAGGTAAGAAAAATCAGTTGCTTTATACTACAAATACACTGCTCAATCTCTTTGGGACCAAAAGATCTTTGAGAACTCACCTGCAAATCGGCACAGAATGGGTTCTTCGTGAAAAGAGCTACTAATGTCCATTGATCAGAGGAACAAATCACTTGAGTTTGAAATTTAAAATATTTTCTTGTATCACCTATCTATCTTTCTCCTTTTTTTGCTCTGTCAACTGCTGGTCGCTTATTTCACATTATTAAACTAAGGGTTATCAAAACATACAGGTGGTATTATTAAGAAAAAACAAGTTTATTTCAGGTGTAGAAGATATATTGTATCAGAAAATAAACCAATAAGCTGAAGCTTGCAGCAAGAGAAGTAACGCCCATTCCTGGTTTTCAGTGGTTATCTGGTAATATTCTGCTTCCAGCAAGAATGTCCCAGCTCTGTTGTACAGAGCAGCACATACTGAACAGGAGGAACACTGCCTGCTAATGCTGTAAATGTGTGATCTGAAGCACAGATACCCTGAGCTGGCATCAGCCACAGCCTGAGCTGTACCAGGATGGATCCCAGCAGTAATTCCTGGCAGCAGTGCTCACACTGTCCTCTCTCTGTGCACTGCAATGTTGCAAGCAACCATTGGAAGAAAGGACCAGGAAGCTCAGAGCTGACAAAAGTTAAAGGGGACCCCCGCCTAAATCTTATGCCTGATTGATCCAACTAGTGAGGCACAAGCTAAACATCTAGTCTGCATCTGATTACCTGCTGGTTGAAAAGGTCATCTTCTCCATATTCTGCTTCATCTTCTTCCTCTTCATTCTCTCGCACGACTACTGATTTAGTAACGCTTCTCACTGCAACTTCCTACACAAAATGACAGATAAGGAGATGGCCAAGAGCCTTCATCTATCCGTTAAGTTTTTGCTACACCATCAATTTAATATCCTCATTAAATTTTGGAGAGTTTAAAAGAACTTGACCTAGATTTAACACTAGCTATGCAAGCAAATACTGGTAATATCCTGCAAACCACAACATCATTCCTACTTCTGCGCACTAAAAGACATGGTAACGTAATTCAGCCACTTGAATTTTCTTTCATTACACTGGGATTTAAGAGGAAGCAGATAAGTTTCAGGTGATCAGTAGTCAGTTTTATACAACGTCACAGCAGACACAGGTAGGACCTGTCTGAGACGCTGTAATGTGAGAAGCTAAACTCTCAGTATGATCACACAATGTTAAGAATATTCCTAATTTCTAATAAATATTCAATATCAATTGCATATGTTGGTTATCAGCATGGTCTTACAAGCCAGGCACTAAAGAGAATTCTAAAATCCCAGGAAGCTTCCTTTATTACTAAATTATTTTTAACACTTCTAAATAGTAAGAAATTCTTCTGCCTACTTGTGCCATGGAAATCACAGGTGAAAATCTCTAGTTAGGGAAAAAGTTGCCCTTAACATACACTCCACTCCTAAGCAGGGACACTAAAGGTAACCATAGTGAAAACAGACATGAATTTGAAATTTTTTCAGATACTTGCTTGACCACACAGTTTGAATATTGAGTGTTAGCTTTCTATTTGTACAAATTACTCCCACACCCACCTCATCCTGCACACAAAGTTCTTCCAGAAAACTGCCAGCGAGAAAGGCAACACAAAAACTGATACAACTGTGGTCTGTTTCCTTTTCCTACTGCTATCAGATTGCTGGGATAATTGCATGGTTATGAGTAACAGCCAAAGCCCGATTCTCCCTTGCAAAAGTCATCTGCAGGGATGGTTTTAAAAAAATTAACTGTGGGCAGATGTAGGACAACGCAGAATGCTCAGGAACGTCTGCCCAATGAGAACTTATGACATGCTTCTAACATGGAAAGGACAACTATCTTCCTACATTTACACTGCACCTCAGAACATCATAGGGACTATATAATGGAACTTCGAATTGCCAGAAATGCTTTTTTTCTTTGTCTCTTCTAAAAGTACAGACTGAAATTCCAAACAAATTCTCTATTAGCAGCATATTCTTCTAAAATAGAAAAAAAGTGTCTATGGGCATAATCATGATGATCACAGTTTTCAAAAATATCCGAAAATGTCAGAGATATGTATAGACTTAATTATTTCAGTGTTATAAACTGTCATATTAGAAGACAATAGGGGAGATCTCATAATCAGGATTTTGTCTTTGTGTCATGTCACCCCACGCTCAAATTAAGAGTTTGAGAGATAACGAGCCCATGGACACAACCTACCTCTCCTTCAGAGTTTACGAGGTAAGTGCGGATATTTCCACCAGTGCCCCAGCTGCCTTGATTCTTCCACACGAGAACAGAAGGGGGGCTGTGAGGTACGCCTGCATCTGCTCCCCAGATCTAGTGAGAACAACAATATGTAATTAGCTGTTTATCCAATTTTTTCTTTTAAATATACATATCCCCCTAGTTCTCCTACTTCTCTCTACATACTAGGTTTTTTTTTCTGAATTCCAATGGCAGTTTTAACCTACTTTTAACTACACTGTTACTTGTAGTAAGGTATCAAAAAAATCTAATATTGCAGTCATCAATTCTTTTCTGAGCAAATTTCTTCTACCACTGTCTCAATAACCATACTGTATGGAGCCAAAGCAAAAAACAGCATGTAGTGTATCAACTTAATCTTTTATATGTATCTGAACAATTGATATTTAAGTAGAAATAGCTGCAAGTGATTAAAAAATACATTTGTTTCTTTTTAAAAGAACATGTTGCAGACTGAAAATAAAATGTAAAATTATTGAAAAGGAGCTGTTCTACTACAGTTAATGCTGAGAATGTCCAGTCTTAGCTACAGTCTACTAGTCTGGATGAATGCTCTGAACTGTTCCCATTTCTTCAAGAGGTTGAGCAGGATTAGGGTTCCCAACCTGGGCAAAGGTGTTTGGAAACAAATAGTCCTTCGTTAATCCCCCAAAATACCTTTTTCTTCAACTTTCCCTGTGCCCAAAAAAATAGTCTTAAATACTTAAGTACTAACATAGAAATTCATTTTTTGTTCTGCATTTTTAGAACTGAAATCCTGCTCCTTTAAAGTGAGATCCACGAACCCAAAAGTTATACATCAAATCAGGCTGTACCAAACTTCAAAATTTCCAATTGCCACAGCATCAACAGAAGAATATGTTGTTGACATACTGTAAATACAACTTACTGTAACAGTCTGCCCAGCTCTGAGGACATACTTAGGAGTAAATTTGTAAGCAATTTCTTCTCCATCTCCAATTTGTCTTTTCAGTCTCCAGTTACCCAAAGACTGATCCTAATGGAGAGAGTCAAAAACAGTCAGAGAGAACAAAACAGAACAAACAGGCATCAGAGTCTTTGTTATTAAAATAATGGGAATATAAATTTATTTATATGGTTGTTAGACATTTGCATTCTACTTTGAAAGTATTTGCCTATATCCAGTTAGAGTCTAAAGTGTAAATCCCATAAGGTCATTCAGCAAAATTTTAAAAGATATCCATTTCACACAACAAAGTTCTGCTAGACAGCAGGCTGTTTTTGTGAGCAATGTCCAAGCACACATTTATACATTTGGGACACAAATTGTGTCCTCTTCCTGCAGCAAACATTACACTCATGTTAGGCCACCATTGTGTTCAACTTTTCAAAGCCCCCATTAATTCCTGGAGGATGCTGCACCTTGAGATGCTGCTCCTGCTCTCCACATGGCTGCACCTACTCATGCTGCAAAGGGCTGGGTAACATCTCAATTTAGCTCCTCCTTGTTTTCTATGAGATCTGCTGATGCTCACCTTCTCCGAGTTGTTCTTAAGCTGAACATATTTGCCCTCCAGGTCTATCTCTTCTATGCTGATACTTCCTGTAGCTGAAGCTTGCTGGGACATTTGAAAACTACTGCTACTGCTGCTGCCACTGATACTTCCCGTGCCAATCCCACTTGTTCCACTGCCGGAAAGCTCCTCTGCTTCAATACGTTTTCTCTTGCCTCGGGAAGAGCGAACAAGTGAAGTGCTGCTGCTGCTGCTGCTGGAGGTAGCCCGAGAGACTGTGACACGGGAGGAGGGACTTGGAGAGAGCTTCAACCTTAACACAACCAAGAATGCATTTTAATTAACTCATCCAGAAAACCACAGACAAAACTACAATATCCTCAAGTAACCAGACTAATGTGCTCCGAGGCTGACAGCAGCCTCACTCTGTATGTCAAGAGGACTGCATACATGAGGAGGAGGGGGCTACCCATCCCTGAGGAATGTTCTGGCAGTACGACCATGTGACACAGAAAGCAGTGCTACTGAGAACAACACAGATCACTTAACCCTTTCCTCCAGTACAGCTACTACTAAACACACTATTTTTGGGCCCCATGACTTAAAACCACAGAAGTACAAGCACTTAAGTAAAAAGATGATATGAAGACCAAGCACAGAATGATATATTCCACTGTACTCCAAGATCATGATAAAAACCCAAAATAAAAACAGTGTTCAGTTGAGAACAAGTGTTCCATGCAACACATTGTGGTGTGAAGCCAATATAACTTCAGTGAAAGGAAATCTGGGCATTCCTGCTCAAGTGGTAAAAAAATAAGTGCAAGAAATGAAAATAACACTTGTAAGTCCTTAGAAAAGAAAGTGGAATCTGTATGTACCTTTCCTCTTCTCCTTCCAGGAGTTTTCGGTAAGCACTGATCTCCATGTCCAGTGCTAATTTAACATCAAGCAGTTCTTGGTACTCTGTAAGCTGAAGCTGCATCTGGTCCCTCATGTCTGTCATTTCCCTCTCCTTTGCATCCAGCATCTTCCTAAACTTCTCCCTCTCACCAGCCATCATTTCCTCCAGTTCCCGAATGCGATCTTCTGCTGCACTGGCCTAGGCACACAGCATAAGAAAAAGCCCACTTGGCATCCATGCAGGTCCACTCAAAAAGTTTAAACCCTTCTCCCTCCCAAATGAACATAACAAAGATTTCTCTATGAAAATTCAGAAAATATGAAGGGTCAGAAATGTTAATATATTCACACAAAACAGCTGTGTGTTTGAGATGAAAGCAAATTTAGTCCCTTTACCTGTTTCTGAAGACCAGAAAGCTGGTAGCTGAGAGCTTCTATCCTCATGCGAGCCTCCTTCAGCTCCTCTCGAGCTGCACCAGCAGCTTTGTCATTTTGGTCAGAGGACAATTTGGCATTCTCCAGCTGAAAAGAAAGTTTTATACAGCTCACTTGTACTGAGTTAGAAATCCTGCAATATCCTTTTGGTAAAAAACTAGCAACTGTTTAATTTAAAAAAATTTAAATGGTCTGGTAAATTTAGGATAAGAACTGCATAACATTAAGGAATGCCCTAAGGACCAGGAAAATCTGTTTCAGATCTGTTCTATAGGATTTGCTTATGCTGTTCAAAAAATACTTTGCCTTTCCATAATACAAGCAACCTCAGTTTCCAAAAAACTGACCACGTGCTCTGCTTGTTTGTCCTAAGGCAAATCACACTGGGTGACAGCAAAGGCTGCCTACCTAATTCATGTCCTGGTCCAACAGTTCCCTGGATGCCCAGAGACTAACTCAATAAAATATTCCACTAGTATTATGTCTCTGCTGGCCATTTGCAACGCAGGGACTTCCTAAGTCAGAGACAATATTTTGCTGCTTACTACCTCTCAGTGGATTTCTCAGGCAGTAATTTGTCTCTGCTTTTTGAATTTTTGGGGCAAAGAGTTTAGCTCTAAATTAAAGAACAATCCTTTTTGTTTCTTCTCAATCTGCCACTGGACATTCACTGTCCCTGCTCCTACTGAAAAAATAATAAACAATCACTCCTCATTCATCTTCCCCCATGCCATTTATCCTTTTACAGACATCCACTGTATCTTCCACTTCTCTCAACGTATCTCTTTTCCAGATGAAGTTTTATTTAAAATTTTCTCATGCACGACTTGTTTCCCACTCTAAGTTGTCTTTGTCAGCCTGCTCTATATTACTCTGTAGTACCTTTGCAAGAAGGAATAAGACTACCCATGGCACTCCAGATGACATCCTGTCCCAGAGGCAAAACAATGGGTTTGGTTTTATTCTCTTTCCCTAATAGTTGCCAATATATGATTTGTTTTTAATTTTTGTTAAATTCACCAAGTGAACAAGCTTCATTTCTAGTGGTTAATTTTAACCAAAACAGAGAGCAAAACCAGAACTGTTACATGGTAAGTTTTATGAAAGCAGAGCTAGAAGAAGTATCCTCTGCATGCCTTGCAACTGGACTTCAACAATTTTGCCACACCGTGGAATCCACTCAAAAACTAAACCAATCCAATTCTAAGAATAGTTACAGGCAGAAGATGTTCTTTAGCCACACAGCACAAAGCTTTATAAAATCAATCTTCATTAGCTCTGCTATTCACTAGCTTGTGAGCAGCACACACAGAGCCTTCTTTAGGCTACAGATTTTGAAGGAACTTCAACTACCCACTCCATTACTTCTTGTAAAGTTTAAAATTAAAAAACAGTTGAAGTCTGATAACCATTCACTACCTTATATTCATGCTGGCATAGTGCCAAATACTCAGAATTTCTATTGCTTATTCTCACAGATCACAATGATCTTTGTTAGAAGCCCTTTTTAAGTATTCAAAAGTCATGATAAGGTCTCCCTGGAGAGTTCTCCTGTCCAGGCTGAACACCCCATCTCTCTCAGCTCTCTCCATAATAGAAGTGCTCTGGTCCTTGGGGACCTCTAATATCTTGTGGCCTCCTCTGGACTTTCTTCAGCAGCTCCACATCTGTCTTGTGCAAGAAATGAGTTTTTACCCAAGACCGTCTCATCCTGGAACTGCTCAGTTGCTAAACCTAATGATTTGCTTTGACATCATATTCCTTCCCAGCTTTGGCTGTCCAACAGGGACACATCTTTGTTCAGAAAGCACAGAATGAAGTTCACAGCTAAACCCCTTTCCCTTCATATTCCAACTTCATCCATAACAACCACCTTTTATGCAGGGAAAAAGCAGCTTAATTTGTTCATTCCCCTATTCAAAGCTTGTCACTTTTTCATTTTCTAAGTCTGTATATTGCAGCCTCTTCTTAATTTTTTTTTTCTACTAAGCATCTTCTATTCTGAATCTCCTTCAGACTGCGACAAGTCAATCCAGATAGCTCCTTGTATTAAGTATTACATGTTCCAGAGTTCCGTGAATAATTCCAACACTGCCAACTGTACTTAATTTTGGGATTTTAGTATCTGTTATCTATAGTGTTGCTGCCGTAAATAGTTAAATATTTGTAGATCAGTGTTTCTCAAACCAAATCATGAACCCGAAGAATTCAAAAAGAGTCTCAGTGAAGGGTGGGGGAGAACAATGTTAGCAGTACCATCATTCTTCCAGCACAAGAGAACAAGAAGTGGTTGTAACTATTGACAAGTATTTTCAACAGCCAGAATTGCCAAGATGGGGCTCTGAGCAACCTGGTCTAGTTTAAGATGTTCCTGTTCAAGGCAGGGGGCTGGACTAAATGGCCTTTAAAGGTCCCTTCCAGCCCAAACCACTCTATGATTCTATGATTTCCAAATTATATACCATGGTTTTCATCACCAAAGCTGGTCAAGAAAGGTCTGATACCTTGCCTGAAGTTTCCCTGTCACCAAAGAAATCATGGCTGCATCTAGTAATTTTCCAGTCCAGAATTAACTTAGATCATTGAAATGTGGCTAGGCTTAGATATATTTAAAACTGCATTGGTGTGATTAAGAACACTGCAAAGACCACAGTAAGAACAAAGTGACAATGCACCCTTAGACAAGAAGGCCCTTCCAGTGTCTGTATTAGTTTGCAAGCTCACTGCATCCAAGCGAAACCCCTATGTCTTGGGGTGACTTTATGATGTGTATCCCCTATCATCGCTCTATGCCCGGATATGATTCCTGTGCCTTTCTGTGCCTTTAAACTGAGCCCAAGAGAGGGAAGAGAAGGAAAAAAAGGGCCAGACGAACTTTTTTCAAGGCAGTCTGTGCTCCAAGGTCACCACTCCTCTGCGTCTCTCTGGTGTGGGGAGAAGTGTGGAGGAAGCACCCTTCCTGCTTTCCAGCCAGCTTCTTCGGCTCCGTTTCTTCAGGGAGAGACGGAGAGTTAAACCTTGTTTTTCTGGGACTTCGGATTCTTTTTTTTCTTCTCTTCTGGACTGGTTCAGAACATCAGAACATCAGAACCTCACCGGGGGACCTTCCCCCGGCCTGGAGGGGAGCCCCACGCCGACCCAGCTCCGAGGAGGAGAGAGACCACACTCACAGAAGGACTCTCAAATCTTTCAGGTTTTCTCTCCACAGCGAGAGATTTCATTATTTAGCATTATTATTCTTTTCCTGTGTGTTTGTTAAATAAATAGTTTTCATTCTCTCTTTCACATTCCTCCGAGGAATATTTCTTTCCCGAACCTGGGTGGGGGAGGAGCGGCTACAACCTGCCTTCCTTTGAGGAGATGTTCCTTTTGGACGTTTCCCTGAATTTGGCCCAAACCAGCTCACCATACTGAAACACACCCATTCCCAAGCTCTCCAATCCCTCCCTCCAGCTTCTTATGCACAACATATTGTACATGTTGCAAGTCTTCCCTACCCCCTCCATTTGTGAGGAAAAACTGGATCTACTGATGTTAGAAAAGAACCCTTATAGCAGAGGACATTGTCTAAACAGCTACTGCATGACATCCACTGTTCCCACTGTGTCTTCTGCAGAGACCAAAACCAGCTCTACATGTTTTCTCACTAACTGACCTCTCTTGGCTAAAGCTATTGCTTGCTATTACCCCTGGCTATACCCTCCCTGGAAATGCACCAGCACACAACTCCCAGGGAAGGCATTTGAACACTGGGACAAAACTTCCTCAAATTATAGTTATTAGTCTCCTTAAGAGCAGTATAGCTGGTAGAAGTGGTTTTTATCTCACAAACTGGGCTTCCAGTCTGACAGTGCTGTGGACAGCAGTTGTTACCTTAGCCTGATAGGTCTGCTCCAGCTCCATTTTATACAGTTTGACTTGTTCATCATGTTGATTTCGCAGATCCTCCAGAGCCTGAGTCATTTTGGATTCATACTCCTGTTGGCGGCTTGTGTCCACCTCGATCAAACGATGTTCGTGTCGTTTTCTTGTTTCCCTTATTTCCTACACACACACAAAAGAAGAGGGACGAATTCGCACACCGAGGTAAACAGTACAAGCAGTTACATTCAGACAACAATTAACTATTGCAGTACTATTTAGTATAATGGAGCTGCAGTACTACAGGCATTTAAGCCTGGGAATTGCTGCATGCACTAACAGATTCAAGTTACTGCTCTCATTTGTAAGGATGTAATTCTTAGAAGTGATCCAATTTAAAACTAGCTTCAAAAATAGCCACATACTGTCTAAGTAGGGAGCTAGTTTATGCTACAAAAGTCAAAATGGGGGGAAGGAAGATGAAAAAACCATCAATTTTTACATAGCAAAGAGATTCCATATGCTGTACTACAAACTCTGTCCTTCTTAATAATACATCCTGACATTACAATAGTGGTCTACAAGGAGTCAGATTAAAATGAACACCTTTTGTGAACATTATATATATTTTAAAAAATCATTATGGAGAAAAACTGCATCTTCACATTTCACTCTTAAGAGTGCTGATCTCATCTATTTTCTATATACTTGATGACCTCTTCTCATTAGATTTTGATTAGAGTATTAATAAAGCAGCAACCCAAGCAATCCTGAAAACATAATTTTTTACAATCAGAGTTTGTACTAAGAAATTTTCATTTTTAGAAATGTGTGAGTTTTCTGTGCCTAAGAACACTGGTTCCAAACTAGTAAGGGAAGGCTTACTCATGCACTTATTCATGCAGAGACCTGGCCAGGTCTGAATGTGTGGTATGAGAAAAATAATTTCTTCCTTCAGGGCAGGACAAACAACCAAGGAGTGGTTCTGAGTACTGGGAGGATGCCTGAAGTTAGCAGCAGGGCCATGAGGAACAACAGCAAGTGAAGTAAGGCTCAATTTTGCCAGACTGGAGTCATTATAGGCTAACAGAAATTCAAAGGGACTTTACTAGTTGTTTTGCAGAAATGCTCTACATCTAAAAATAGATCAACAGAAACATGTCCTTTTACTGGCAGCAATGTGCTCTGAAATGATTTGGAAGAAGCTTTCCCTTCTGTGGTTAATTTTTACACCAAGAAAACTAGCAAGCAGCAGTCTCTCAGTAACTGTAGGCAATGACAGCTCAGAAGCTGAAGGAAAGTCGTGAGGGACTACAAAGTATCAGGTGAAGGGCTGAGCTGATCCAGCAGTTCAACACCACTAGAATAAGCAGGCCTCACTTGCCACACTCCCAATCACGATGTCTCAATTCTAATGGAGATTTGGACCCTTCAGTTAACCAAATCAATTCACTAATGTAAAGGAAATCAATTTCTTTATTGCTTCATGTGTTGAATTGGTGCACACAAGAATCAAAGAGCTTCAGGGATGGCTAAAGAGCACTCACCCTTGAGCACAGCAAGCTTTAGGATTAGCTTCTGCTGTCTCATTTAGCTTCACCTTCAGTCAATAGTGACACGTTCTCCCCAAGAAGAAAAGTTATTTTAAGGTCCTACAACCAAACAAGGGTCTGTCACTGCAGTCAGTGTACCAATCCAACCACTCCAGGGGCACGGAAGTGAGACAATGGTCAGTACATCTCAGGGTGATCTCCCTGGTTGGTTTCCTTGCCCTGCTCCAGCCCCTGTCCCCTGTCCTCAGCCACACAGCCCTGTCCCATCCCTTAAACCAGTCTGAGCACTCATTTGCATTCGGTGGTAAAACATAACCCAGCCATTAAGCTGTCAAAAATTAAACTCAACCAAAAAAAGTTAAGTAACTTCCTAGTTAATCTGGTTGAAATGGTTTGGTGCACAGTGAGCCAACATCACACCTAGAGTAGGTGAGGTGAACGGCAGAAGCATGTGGCAGCTGCTCAGCAGCCACTCATTGAATGAGCTTGCAGAACCACCAAAGATGGAATAAACAGATATAACACTGTGCATCTGGTACAGAGAGAAGGTCATGCTTCCCTTTCCCAATTCCCACTATTACAAAAATTTTGGTCTTCACTAGAACCCTTCACTTAACAGGCAAAAAACTACCTCTGCAATAAGGAAGGCAGTTGCATACTGTTCTTGTCAATAAAACCAGGTTATAATCAGGTCCAGCAACCAAAGTTGGTGTAAGTAAAGAGCAGAGCCATGTAACCAGGTCCAGAGAGAGAGAGAACAAGAACAACCCTTTCCTACAGCAGTCAGCTGGCTCCATGAGTTCACCTGCCCATGGAACAATATGCTTGTCACCTGGCTCTCATACCGACTCCACCACTGATTTACCATGTAAAAAGGTGCAAAACCCTTAACTATCTTATTACTCAACCCATTCATAGGAAGGATAATACTGATTTTCTCTACCTGGACTAGTTAGTAGTTGCTCATAATCAGTTTGATTAAAAGATACATTAACTTTGGACAGTGACAAGATTATTAGGTTGATAATACCTCCTCAAATACATTCTTTCTGAAATCCAGATCCTCTTGCAAGCTCTGGCATCGATTTTCCAGGTCCACACGCATGAGTGTCTCCTTCTCCAACTGCTTCTTTGCCACAGCATGACCATCTTCAGCCTAGGACAGAATTTTAAAGATAATTTTGTCTGGATTCCTATCTTCCATCCATAAACCTTTTATGGTCTTCATCTGGTGTCTTTGGACCAGTTATTCACAATAACAAATCTAATGTCAAGCCACTGATTTAAAGAAAACCAACCACACCACAACCAGCAGAAAGAAACACAATAAATAAACAAAAGCCACACCAAAAAAAACCCAAACCCAAGTGTGTGTGTGTGTTAATTGATATTTAAACCAAGCTTATATGCTTGCATACCAGCTACATAAAATGTAGGATTAGTTCAATACATTCTGATACAGGAGCCGAGGATTATTAATTCCTCAAGCACGGTATGTTGCACTTTCTTTTTCTTGCTAGCATGGTCCCACTGGGTACTCCAGCACAACTGTAAAATTATGCAGGACCTTACAAAGGACAACACTTGATAACCCAATATCCCATGAATATAGAAATATCAGAAAATTTTAAATAAAAGCCTCTGACGAGGAAAATGTCTAAAATACTGTGTTGCTTTGGTTGTTTTACATAGATTTCTTAAAATTTAGTTTTGTACCCAAGAGGGGCAGGCAAAGGTTCAGCAGTAAGCAAGGTGGATCACTGATGTTCAGACTATAAATTAACTGCATGGAAAAAAGGGAATTTACGCTACACATCCTGTCTTGTGCTGAAGCAAAAGAGCATTCTCTATCATACCTTAGCAAGCTGGGCACGCAGATCAGCCACCTCTGCTTCCAGACTGCGTTTCTCATTCAGGACAGTATTGAGTTCTGCTTCACTTCTATGGAAGAGAACTTCCAGATCCTTGATGCGACCCTGAGCCACAGACAAATCTGCATCTTTCTTCTTGTAGCTGGAAAAACAAAAGTACATTATACTTATACATCTGTGCACACCCATCCTGAGCATGTCCTGGTTACAGCCACAGGTATTTTGTTATCAGACACCTTTTATCAAGCCCAGCTCACCACTACATGGCTCCTGCAGTAACCTGCAAATGTTGCTGATCATTGACCTGGAACACTCCCAAAATGTGCAGCCGGTTTCTGTAAATGCATGGCATGGTAAAAAACATGTCATGGACAGGCAAGGGAAAAACGAGAAGGCAACTCTGGCAGCCAAGAGATGGTAATACACACAAGGTGTAGACAGTACTTTTCATCTGGCGGCTATATAGCCGATGTCTTTTACTACGGAGTACAGCCCATGAAGCAAAGTACATGCAATGGCCAAAGAGGTCTGAACATGCCCAGGGCTTTTTATCAGATGTGGTCAAGCCTACTCCTCATTATGTATTCCCACAAAAAGTAGTAAAATAAAATAATCTACTATGGAAATGTGGTCACCTTTCAGGAATAAACCAGTATTTCTTCAGCATTACTCATTATGGGCAAAGCACATCCAAGTGCTTTAAATATCATTATTTGAGCTGTTATATCCTACTTGCAGATATCAGCAAGGTGCTCTTTCTTCTGCCCACCATCTTTTCATCTAACATAGTGACTTTCTGCAGCTTTTCTCAGCATGTATCATTATGTTATTAAACAACTCTTTTGTTATGTGCTGTAATCCTTCCTTGTTGCTGCTTAAGCTCGCTGTTCTAGTCTCACACCACATGAACCGCAGGGAACGGGTTTTTTTATTTTTTTCTCTTTTAAGCCATCTCAGACTTAATTTTTCTCCTTTCCCTTCCTCAAACTTCTAATCTATAGATCTGTAGTTTGCACCTGTGGTCCATGAGCTGCTTTTAAGGCCCCACGGAAATAACTTTGAAAAGAATTCCTACTCCATATAGGCTCTGTATTTAATCTGTAACTCCAAACACGGAAAGAAAACATTATGTTTGCAAAGAGAAGAAAAAAAAGCTGAAAACCACTGCTCTAGATTACACAAACCTTGCTGACCAGCCCAGATCCTGAGGCTTGGTTCCCAAACTCCTCATCACTTGTACTATCTTCTTGAATTTCTAATTTGCCTGAATTGGCTAGAATTATTTTACAAAAATCCTCCACTATAGGGTATTGGTGTGCCCTACATACAATATTTCTTTACATGGTTCAGCATGATGTGCATCTTTTTCTAAATCAACGCCTTTATTTTGTGATGCATTCCGCTTGTGTTTTCTCTCTGCATTTCATGGTGTAGATCTTGGAATCTGTTTTCATTTAACTGTAACCAATTTTTCTTATCATCGGTCCAATCTGTCACCGTGCATTCTGTTCTGCAACATATGTGCAGTGTTTTCAAACTCAGCAGCTTGCTGGAGACATATAGACAAAACATGGCTTCTACTTAAAAGACATTTATTTAGCAGCAAGCAGAAGGTCACAAGCACTGTATTACACATGTTGTGTTGTAAAACAAGCCACTGTGCCTGAGTCACAACCAATCAGACCTGAGAGCCTTCTGCCTCCGTAGGTCTCAAAGGGCAAATGCCACTTCACTCTGAGCATGAACAGCAGTATGTGCTCACACAGCCTCCTGCTTCCTCCCACCTGCAGAAGCCAGGCAGCAAGCGAGTGCTTCCAGGGATGGGAATGAATAGAAGTGTTTGATGTACAGCTTGACAAAGTACCATGGAGAATTTTCAACAGTGATAAGTAACTTCGGCCCCCTCAAGGACACTAACAACATTGCAAGCCACTTTTATTCACATTTTTATTTTCACTTACAATTTCAGCCTGGTTTATTGCCTTCATGCAGAAGTGTGACAGAGGTTTTAAAAAGGTACAACTGCTTTTCAGGGTCTCTGACATGTTAAACAGTTCCCAAGAGCAGTCAATGCATCTAGTGATATGTGTCATTGCTTCAAGGAACACCACATTAGGGTAACTCTCCAGAGTTCTTTTTTTCTAGAAAGAGCCAAGTTTGCTCAAGGGAAATGTTTCAGTGACCACAGAATCACAGGATGTTTGGGGTTGGAAGGGACCTTAAAGCCCATCTCATTCCACCCCCATCATGCTCCAAGCCCTGTCCCAGGGATGGGGCAGCCACAACTGTTCTGGGCAACCCGTGCCAGGCCTTTACCACCCTCACAGCGAAGAATTTGTTCCTAATATCAAATCTACACCTACTCTCTTTCAGTCTGAAGCCACACCCTGTTGTCCCGTCCCTACATGTTGGGCAGATAGCAGGCAGAAGAAGCCACAGCATGACAATCACGCTCTCTTAGAGCTGGGAGCATGCAGCTGCAGCAGAAAACTGCTAAAACAAGCAGAATGACGGCACCTGACAGATACTGACCTTCAGACCTGGCTTGATCTGGGGAAAAGTGATGCTGGTAAAGATATGAACAGACACTTCACGAACACCACAACAGGAGACTTTCCTCAACCATGCCCTCAGAGTTACCTTTGCTATCAATGAATGGACCTTATTCACTTGTACAGGTTTGAAAGCAA